>JAOUQZ010044394.1:0-11606 GCA_028564935.1 Neosilurus hyrtlii | reverse complement strand
CAGACCAAGTATACCATCTGTCAAGAACTCAGAGGATAGGTGTTGTGTGCAGAATAAATTAATTAAAGGTTTTTTTTGTTTTGTTTTTTTTTTTTGGTGTGTGTGTGTGTGTGTAGAAAATAGTGCTAGTCTAAGTACTGCCGAAAAAGGTAGGTTTTAAGCCGTCGTTTGAAGACCTCAACACAAACGAACACAAACGAAAAGGACAAGGCAAAGCTGCAGCCGATATTAAGAAGCCAAGAAAGGCTAAAGTTAACTACATTCCTCTTCACCCAAAAGGTAAAACTGCAGAGAGCTTGTGAAACGAGAGAAGTGCTATACTGCAAGAACTGGAAAAGCGTGATAACAAAGGTGAGATATAAGCAAAAATGGAAAAAACGTTCTCCCACAGATGCCTCGAGGTTGTGGAGCAGAGGCCTATGATAGGAGACTTCAAAAACAGATAGCCTGCCTTGTTTGAGTAAAGTGAAGTAAGTAAATATTTGTGGGTTGTAATTTTTTGTTATGTCCATGGTGATTAATGGCTACAAAATTGCAATGCATATTTTGCAATAATCCTGCATCCCTTTATAGTAATAATTATTAAAAAAAACAAGTAACATATATCTTGACAATTGCTTAATATTTTTCAGGTGAATGTGGATTTCTCACCACCAAGTCACTGCAATTAAAGTTCCTGTCATAGCTGGACTACGTCTCAGACAAGCTGATGCATATCTTCCAGAGCAACGTGTGAAGGGTCAAAAGATTAATCGTATTCTGGCAATAAAAGACTCGGGTTGTATATATGCTTAGAAGAAACATTCACTGTGTTTGGTGGTTATTATGTTTTTTTATTTGTTTTGTTTTTGTTTTGTTTGTCTGTAGCTGCTAATTTAAAGTCATTTTACCATTTATCATCTGGAAATATGGTGTTTTGGTAACAGTAGAAATTGGTTCTACATGACCTAAGAGGAAAGGGGACGTGGCATTTGCTTTTGCTTAAAAGGGAGAAAACCAACTACCAGAATTCACTGTATTAAACCACATCAAATATATCTCTTGACATCTGGCTGTTTTAAGGGGTGTAAGAAGATATAGGTGGACTTCAATTCATGTTGGCTTCAAGACGTCACGTGACCAGGTGTTGCCCCTGGTTACAACAGCACGTTCCCATACTGGAGGTCACACAAACAGTATACCACGCAAAAGGATTCAAGCTGACGCAATAGCTCTCTCAAATAACTCATTGCTTCTGCCCTGCCGAACTAGATTACTACACACACCTTCTTTCAGTCTGTGCTTTGCTTGTGACATAAATGCTTCTACTGAGTGGCTTATTTGAAAATGTATGGTTTTATAGTAAATAAAACTGCTGCACATTATGTACCGGTAGACAAGAAGCATATGCTATAACAGTTGGGGCTTCACTTAGCATGGTCTCGACTCGTTACTAACAACACATCTCATAGTCTGTGCTTTGCTTGCGGCATTAATGTTTATAGTGAGTAGCTTATTTAAAAATGATTGGCTTATTTACTAGTATAGGCGGCACGGTGGCGTTGTGGCCCATAGCAAGAAGGCCTGGGTGTGATACCCAGCTTGGGTGTTTCTGTGTGGATTTTGCATGTTCTCCCTGTGCTTGTGTGGGTTTCCTCCAGGTACTCCAGTTTCTTCCCACAGTCCAAAAAACATGCACAGTAGGTTAATTGGCTGTTCCAAATCATCCATATATGTGAGTGTGAATGGTTGTGTGTGTGTTGGCCCTGCGATGGCCTGGTGAGCTGTCCAGGGTGTACCCTGCCCTCTCCCAGAGTCGGCTGAGATGGGCGCCAGCCTCCCCGTGAGCCTAATTAGGATTACGCGGCTTAGAAAATGCTAAACGTTTGGGCTTTACTCCACATGGTCTCCACTCGTTGTTTCTACCCAACCGAACTAGCTAACAACACACCTTCTCTCAGTCTGTACTTTGCTTTCAATATCACTCTTTCTAATGAGTAGGTTTCTCATTATTATAAACAAAAGACAAAAAATATTAGCATTACATCACCGGTTATAATAAAATGGTCACTGGAAACACAGATCTTTACATCCATAACTGCTCTGGAGATGTTGCTGAACCATTTAGCTTGCCTTTTTCTGGAGAGTTCTTTAGCATGCTCACCCTGGCTTTTAATAATTTTCAGGACATGGAAAAAACATCTTTCTCTATTCACAGGAAACAATCTGCTCAATTTAGTAAAAACATGGAAATACAAACTTTACTTGGAACAATATAACCAAAATAAAATGGTGGGCAGTTTGTTCATGTGCACATAGTACCCACATAATAATGATAACAATCTGGTTTAAATTTGGCAAAGTATTCCTTAAACTCATTAAGAGGGAGGTCTGAAAGAAAGTGGTCAGTCCTTGAAAACTTTGCATGCTCTTGCATGCCTCTCGGGGTTAAAGGGCCCACGTTTCCCCCGTCCCATTGCCAGATCGTCATGTTTCATGGAGAGACAGAGTTGGTTATTGAAGCAATCGAGATCTCCCCTTTCGTTTAGCACATTGCTACCTTTTTCTAGTCTGTCGGTTAGACGCTGTAAGTAAATTCCTGCTATTCACCACAGCTGCCAAGCCTGTCCTGCTTTTGGGTCTGTCCGTCATTAGTGTCTGCTAACACTCCAGCTAGAATTGTTACAATTTAATGTCTGCTTTCTTTTACAATTTTACCTAAAGGATAAAGAGATCTTTACTGTCAACTATTGCATGAACAATGAAAATCAGTTTAGCAGCTCTCTGTTTAGCAGAAATTATAAAAAAAGCACACAAAAGTCAACTAAGGTAACTACACTATGCTATATATGTGCATATATCTACAGTACATACAAATTCATACACATACCTATATGTACACATATAGACATATACACTGTGTGCACAATTATTAGGCAAGGATTACTTGTTATTGTACAACTATACAGTGCTCTTGGTCAATCCAAAATCTTAAGAAACCCTCAAACCTGAACATTTAAGAAGTAAAAGTGAAGTTTTGGCTTTCTTAAAAGAATATTTATATGTACACCATTATTAGGCAATTATTTGTGTGCAGAATTATTATGCAACTAAATGAAAAACAAAGATTTCCCCATCTCACTTGTTTATTTTCACCTGTTAAAGTGAGAATAATAAACACGCAAAATTTACAAATAAACATTTCTGAAATTAAAAAATGTAAATTTCCTGCTTAAGAAGGGCCCAAAAGTTCTCAATAGCATCAATTCTATTGATGTCTAAAAACACATCAATCTGACTGGAAATTAGCTCCACAAATTTGTCATCTGAGAGAAGGCGTGAGTTAAAACGCCAAGGAGTATATGAAGTAACAGAGTATTCTAGATGTCTACTCAATGTGACAGGGGTGTGATCAGAAATAACAATAGCCTCATATGTACATGACTCTGTGGAGGAAATAATGCTGCTGTCAATCAAGAGGTAATCAATACGTGTGAATGTATGATGTACGTGAGACAAGAAGGAGTATGCCTTGGCAGTGGGATTAAGTATACGCCACGGGTCTGAAATTGAAAACTCACTCATAAAAGCTTTAATTTGAGAAGATGCAACAGCTTTTGCAAAGGATCGGTCCAAATCGGGATTCAATCAACAATCAAAGTCGCCCCCTAGAATAAGGAAGTGAGAGGACAAATAAGGTAATTTGGAAAACAGTTGTTTAAAAAAGAAAATAATGTGAAAATAATGTACCCTCGCAATAAAAGGTCGCGGTGGGTGTCCTTCTCTGGGTCTCTCCTGCAGGGTCCGGAGCGCATGGTCCAGCATGGGCGTCTCTTCTAAACTGAGCAGGTCCTGAAGTAGCTGAGCAAAATCTCAGTAGGCCTGGGTCTCTCCAGACCCTCTGGAACACCAAGCAGCCGATTATTGTTCTTCTGGGACCTGGCCTCCAAATCCTCACACTGCTCATCCAGGTGCTTAACCTGCGCTGTTAGCGAACCAACTGTATTTTCGAGCTCAGCAAGCCGAGCGTTACTGTCTGTAATCGATTGTTCAAGCTCTCTTACGGTCACCTCGTGAGCATTAACTTTACACTCGAGTGGCTCAATCCAGTTCTTTAGCTCCTGCCTCACGCACGCTATTTCGGCACAAAGGTTGGAAGACAGAGTGTCAATTTGCCTGAATATGTCCTGTTTAAGCACGTCCATCATAGACTGGCGTAGCACTGCATCCAGTACAGGTTCGGTGAGGCGGGATGGACTCTGAGATTACACACTCGGTGCGGCCGACTCAACAGGTTGTGGTGCTTTACGGCCTGCTCTTGAAGGCTTTTGTTTAGTTCAGGTTGATGACATCTTATATCACGCCAAATAAATCGAAACAAACCAGAAAGTTATAGACCTATTGGTTGTCTTGGACCCAATGTGAGAAATAAAATAATCGTATAGTAAAGGTTTAAAGTCACATTTTCCAGGAACAGCACAAAAACACCTCTCAGCATCACAGCACACCCCCCCCCCCCCCCCTTTGTGTTTCTTAAGACACCTTCCTGGCTGGTTGGTTGGTAGTATTTCTGAACTGTTATCCTTGTGTAAGTTGCCACGAGAGGAGATTTAGTCCGCACTGTAGTCTTGTTGTTACAGACTTTTCTTTCCTCGTGATATTCCTGGTGTGTCACCATGGGGGTTAGTTGTGTTAAGGCTCCGAAGCCTGATCCAGAGGAAACTCCATGGAATTGGATGAGTCGTTGTGATTTAGCACATTTCACCCCACCATGGCTAGATAATCTGGCAGGATGGATTGAATCTCAACCCCAGTTCCTGCCCTATCCATGGGGGGTTACCTTTAAACCTGAATATTTGGCCTCTGCCTACAGGATGATTTATGAGGGTCTGAGGGACCCTGGTTGGGACTCCATGATACAGTGTTATTTAAAATGGGTGGAAATGAAAACAATATGGGTCGATTTCATGGGTTGACGAGGGTCTAAAAATAGACTGAACTTGATCCCTAAACCAAAGTCTGATGTCATTACTAAACATGGAAGGAGATGGTATTTTGGAATGTCGTAACACAGCCTTCCTCTTCACGGGCCATGTTTCTGGGCCATCCAGGGTTAGAAGTAATTTTAGGGGAAGAGGAGGCAAAGTTAATCAGGTATTTAACCCTCGGAGGGGTCCCTGCCATTACATCACAGCTTTGTGTACATGCCTAACTGTCTGTTTAATCTCCTGGGTTGTGATCTTATGAGTCGCCTACACATACGTCTCATTTTTACTGATTCAAAGTTGTCTATTTCTGTGCCTGACTCGGAGGATTTAAGCCTCCTTCCTGACAAATTATGGGCCGAGCACAAGGACGAGGTGGGTCTGGTGCATTGTGTGCCTTATGAAGCCAAACTCAAACATTCCATTCCTGTTTTTATTAAGCAGTACCAGTTGTCTGAGGAAAAAACTAAAGGAGTTGACCTTCTGCTGAATACTCTTCTTCAGCAGGGTGTGGTTAAACCATGCATCGGCTCCTATAATACACCTGTTAATCCTGTGTCTAAACTTGATGGTTTGTGGCGATTCACACAAGACACAAGAATTGCGAAAAATAAATGTCATAATCATTCCAATAGCACCTGTGGTTCCTGATGTGCCTTCAATTATGGCATCTATTACGTGCCACCATTCCTATTCTTTTGTCATTGACCTCTGCTCTGCCTTTTTAAGTGTTCCTGTTGCAGAGCAAACACAGCCACTCTTTGCCTTTTTGCACAGAGGTAGGCAGTACACATGGATTAGATTGCCACAGGGCTTTATTGACTTACCTGGTGTCTTTTCAGCTGTGGTTAGAGACGCGTTGAGCGACCTATCCCTACCCCCGGGCTCCCTTATCCTTCAATACGCGTATGACCTTCTTGTGACCTCGGTGGACAGTGAGACATGTAAACACCTGGCTAAAGGGGTTCAAGGTATCCAAGTCAAAGTTACAGTTTTGCAAAGACAATGTTAAGCACCTTGGTTTTGAACTCACAGAGGGGAAGAGATGTCTGCGGCCAGACAGTGCGCAACTCATTGTGGACACTAAATGCCCGGTGACAAAGCACGTGCTCCTGGCTTTCTTGGGACTTACAAACTATTGCAGACAATGGATCTTTTTATGACAAAATCCTGCGCTCTGCCATCTCTCATACCGGATTCTTATACTCTCATGTGGTCTCCTAAGATGCATACAGCTTTCATGGCCCTGAAATCTTCTCTCTGCACAGCACCGGCCTTGGGCCTGCCTGACTATCACAAGCCTTTTCATCTGTATGTGTCCGAATACGGAGGGATTACATCCGCCGTTCTGGCACAGGAGCACAGGGGTGGAATGCGTCCTTGCGCGTTCCTCTCTAAAACTTTAGATAAAGTTATGCAGGGTCTTGATGTTTCAGGATGCAGGGCGTTGATGGTTCAGGATGCTGAGAAATTAGTGTTATCACATCCACTAATCTTACATTCGTCACATCAGGTCAAACAGGTTCTGCAAAATTTACAGACACAACACATGACTGCACAACCTCGTTCTGGTTATGAGACTATTCTCTGTTCGACCACAAATCTCGAAATACGCCCAACTTCCTCTTTCGATATCATAGGTCATGCACGAGCACACCTAATAAATTCACAGGATGACTCCTTGGACATCTACGACAATCATGACTGTTTGGCTGAAATAACTCACACCACAAGCCTCAGACCTGACCTCGCCACAACTGACTTGAACACAGGAGACCACATTTTTGTGGACGGCTCATGTTTCAAACTAGCGGATAGGGTTTTCTGCTGTGGTTACGCTGTCTGCACAGAGAATTCTATTTTGGAGGCATTCGCTCTCCCTTTTTCCTTAGCTCAAGCTGCTGAGCTGTTTTCGCTCACTCGCGCCTGTATTTTATCAGAGGGAAAATATGTCTCTATTTATACGGACTCGCGTTATGCTTTCGGGGTGGCACATGATTTTGGCCGAATTTGGCAAGCTCGTGGGTTTCACGCTGCTGACGGCAAACCCATCTCGCACTCACAACTCGTCCAACATCTTATTGACGCCTGTTACTTACCTAGGACATTGGCCATTTTAAAAGTAAAAGCACACACAAATGGTTCCCACACTGTTTCTCCTTCACCTGTTGCATCCTGTACTTTATCTCAGCTTCCTGACCCTGTCTCCTTTTCTTCTCTACCACTGCTACAGGTTACATAAAGGGGATCCACATCTTCTCCATGTCGACCTTCCACTGGCATTCCCCAAGGCTCAGTTTTTGGTCCACTTCTGTTCTTTCTATATACTAGGTCTCTCGGTGAGGTCATATCCTCACACGGGTTCTTACATCACTGCTATGCAGATGACACTCAACTTGTTCTCTCTTCTCACTGATGTTTCTTCCTGGATCTCTGTATGTCTGGCAAATATCCCCTCATGGATGGCACTTTACCAGCTGAAGCTTAATCCCAGCAAGACTGAATTGCTGTTTATCCCAGCTGACTCATCCCCACATCAAGATCTTGCAATCTCCTTGGACAGCTCTGTGATCCCTCCTTCGTTCACTGCACGAAGCCTTGGAGTAACCATGGACAATTGCCTGTCCTTCTCTTCTCATATCACTAATCTTTCTCAATCATGTCGATTCCTCCTCTTTAACATCCAAAGGATTCTCCCATTTCTTTCCATTGAGGCCACTCAGATACTTGTTCAGCCCCTTGTCATCTTAAGACTAGACTACTGCAACTCACCTCTGGCAGGTCTACCTTTGAGCGCAATTCGACCTCTGCAACTAATCCAGAATGCAGCTGCACGGCTTGTTTTGAACTTTACAAAATTTTCCCACACCATTCCCCTGCAACAATCTCTCCATTGGCTTCCTGTAGCTGCTCGCATTAAATTCAAAACAATAATGCTTGCCTACAAAGCCAAAAATGGACCCGCACCCTCCTACCTCAAAGCACTTATCACACCCCGCACAGCACCACGTTCTCTCAGATCCTCTAGCACTGCTCAACTGGTCCCTCCTTCCACCAAGGGTCAAGGGAGAAATACATCTAAACTATTCTCTGTTTTGGCTCTAAGGTGGAACTTCCTGTGGATGTTCGAACAGCTGAGTCACTGGGTATCTTCAAACGACGGCTGAAAATGTACCTTTTTCGGCAGTACTTAGACTAGCACCATGTTTTTTTTATACACACAAAAAAATAATAAAAAATAACTGCACACAACACCTATCCACTGAGCTCTTGACTGATGGTATATTTAGTCTGTGTCCTGATGAACCAGTATAAGAATATTTTCACTGATAATGACTTTAAAGCACTTCTGTAAGTCCCTCTGGATAAGAGCATCTGCTAAATGTTGTAAATGTAAAATGTAAATGTAATGTATGAATGTGGTTCTGAAATTGTGGGTAGGGCTAATTCTTTTGGTAAATCTCTTGGTGTAAATCTCTCTGTGCGTGATGCAGCTGAGGCCCAGCTCTTCTTTCCAGGATTGATGGGAAACAGTGCGCTCTTCAGTACTTCTTGTTTGGCTAGTTCTTTGATCCCTGATATCGATATTAAGTCCATTCAAGCCTCGGCTAACCCTAATGACTGTACCCTTTGGCAATCACAGGGTGCCTACGTTGCTTCGGACGGCCTATGGTACTGCCAAGATGGACGTTTTTGCTTGCCTACGCACTGTATTTCCTTCCTCGTGCGCAAGTTTCACAGTGTTACACACCATGCACGAAGAGGGGTGATTACGGACATGAATACTTTCTTTTGCATCACTAATCTGAACAGCAGTGTAGATTCCATACTTGCGCACTGCTTAGTTTGTGCTCAGAACAACGTTGCTAAACCACAGGCGCAACACCAATGTTTATCCATTCCATTGAGGAATGGCAGATTGATTTCACACATATGCCGTCCTCAGGCACATTCAAGTACCTTTTGGTTATGGTAGATAAGTTCTCTCGATGGGTTGAAGCATTCCCTTGTGCCCATGAGAACACTAATGTAGTTACTCGAATTCTCTCTAAAGAGATCATACCGCGTTATGGGGTACCACACGCCATAGATTCTGATAAAGGGACACCTTTCACATCCAAGGTTACTCAAGACCTGTGTAAATATTTCTCTGGACTGGCATTTTCACATTCCATATCATCCACCATGACCAAAGCTATGCAAAGCTCAGGAAACAAGAACTGGGTAGATTTACTCCCTGCTGCACTTGCTGAAATCCGGATGACACCTAGGGGGACATTAGGGGGACGTTCACCTTACGAGATTTTTGGGCGACCCTTCCCAATCCCGTGGAGAAAAGGTGCTGCATGCATAGGTGATGTTAACCTTCCCGTACACATGAATGACTATTCTGCTGCATTGGTAGAAAAATTGCACAATTTATGGGAAACCGTTAACAGCGTTGTTCCTAGTCTGACAGCAACTCCCACGCACCCATTTCAGGTGGAGGATATGATTCTGGTAAAACTCTTCTAGGGATCTGGTCAATTGGGAAAAACTAGATATAGTACTTCCTAAAGTAAAATGTTCTGTTATATGTATATTACCTCTTCTTTGTGTTCTCAACCCAGGTGGAGAATAATCAGTGTTCATGAGCTCCTTGCAGGACGTGATACTTTTCCTATTTGGCCGTCCACAGCATAAGAGAACTCGTCCGACTTCACCTCGGGTTCCTCCAGTCAACTCATCTTGTCAAGTATTTGGCCATCCGTCTTGCTGTAGTACCTGCACACGGAAGCTACAGGGAACTGAGCATCAACGACTCCTGCAGAAAATAAATGAATAGCCAGTGACCTGTATGGCTACCTCAACCTTTCGACTTCTGGGCCTCCTGACGCTTGGAGCTGGGTTACCCGCTCAAGCACACCCTACTGACAAATCAGAAATTTTTTAGATACTGCCGTTTACCTTTGCAGGGCTGTGTGTGTGTGTGTGTGTGTGTGTGTGTGTGTGTGTGTGTGTGTGTGTGTGTGTGTGTGTGTATATATATATAGAACAGAACACAGTACGCATTACAGGGCCCAATACAGTACACATTACAGTGCCCTTTACAGTACCCATTACAGTGTGTATTACAGAATTATAGCTCTCCATAGGGTGGTGCAATCAGCAGAGCATATCATCCATATCAAGCTTCATGACCTGGACACTATATACAGCAAGCAGTGCTGGACCAAGGCCAGGAAGACGAATGACCTCAGCCATCCCAACAATGGACTCTTCTCTCTGTTGAGGTCTGGGAAACATTTCTGTTCCTTGAAAGCAAACACTGAGCGAATGAGGAGGAGCTTCTTCCCGCAGGCCATTTGGACCCTCAACCAGAACACCTAGTACCTGGACCTTGTAGACCTACCCTACACATGAACATTACATTCTACCTCAGTTGATTGTTGCACACACAATTTGCACTCTCTGTATACCTTTGCACTACTCTGCACACACAACAACCACACTCACTTGGACATCTTGTGTGCATACTGCACCGACACTTTACATATGTATTACTTCTAAAATCGCCACATTTATATTTAATTTTATATATTTTTATATTTAATTTTATTTTATATGTAATTTTATATTTTACATTTTATATTTATTTTCGACCTTTAACTATGTACTTCAAATAGTTATAGACAGTAGTAACAAGCATTTTACTACATATTGTACCGTGTATGATTTGTACATGGCAAATACATACATTTTAATTTATTACAGTGTGCATTACAGTACCCATTACAGTATGCATTACAGAGCCCATTACATTACACATTACAGTACCCATTATAGTGTACATTACCACACCCATTACAGTACACATGACAGTACCCATTAGTGTGCATTACATTGCCCATTACAATACGCATTACACTGCACATTACAGTATGCTTTACAGTACCCATTAAAGTACTCATTATAGTATGCATTATAGTGTACATTACAGTACACATTACTTTGCATATTACAGAGCCCATTACAGTGTGCATTTTAATACTCATTATAGAACACACTACACATTACAGGCGACTATTACAGTAATCATTACAGTGTGTAGTGCAGCACCCATTACCGTATGCATGACAGAGCCCATTACAGTGCACATTACAGTAGACTTTGCAGTACGCATTACAGTATACATTACAGTACATGTTACAGTAGACATTGCAGTACACATTACAGTACACATTGCAGTATGCACTACAGTACACATTACAGAAGACATTGCAGTATGCATTGCAGTATGCATAACAGTACACATTGCAGTATGAATTGCAGTATGCATTACAGTAGACATTGCAGTATGCATTGCAGTATGCATTACAGTGCACATTACAGTACACATTGCAGTATGAATTGCAGTATGCATTACAGTACACATTGCAGTAGACATTGCAGTATGCATTACAGTACACATTGCAGTATGCATTACCCCCTCCTCCGGCATGGAGGCATGGAATGGGTGACGACTCGGCAGCATTCTCGCAAAGCCAAAACTAACGCTGAGGCTCACCCACGGGAACATCACGCGTCTGCGCCTCACGTGTCGAACAGGTTTGCTCTCCTCAGTGAGGCACCCGCTGAGAAACCTGAAAGAGCTCTGGTTAT
>JAOUQZ010044393.1:0-11607 GCA_028564935.1 Neosilurus hyrtlii | reverse complement strand
AAATAAAATGATGAGCGTTATGCTCCCCCAGTCCTGCTTTTATCCCCATCATGCCCCTCAGTCCTGCTGTACAATACCTTAGCTAGGTCTTATTATCGGGGTAGGGTTAATTTTGGACCGTTCTGTAGAAGAATGGGTGGGTCTTCTTATCGGGGAAACACGCGAGTTCTGGAGCTGCCGCTCACTGGAACAATTCACGATGGAGGCCGTGTGCGGACCTACGGTACGCGCTGTGAGTAAGGTTGGAAACGCTCGAAGACAAGTGATCTTAAAAATCGATTCTTGAAAATTTGAATCGATTCATAATGCTAATAAATAAGAATCACGATTCAGACCTAGGCACCCCTACTGCCTACTCCAAGCGTCTGTGAAAAACTTTTTTTTTTTTTTTTTTTGTCTTTTCCATTCAAGCATTATTCACTTGGGATAAGTCCGGATAGTGGACCAATCAGACTGTGCCGTTCTTGTGCAGTACATAACACACAATATCCAACCTGGAAACTACAGAACCAGTTAAAAAATAATAATTTTAGTTTGCTTTTCTTACGTTTCTATGGAATATATACTGAAATAATTACTCACCTCAGGTTTGGTGAATATCACTGAACAGTTGCCATGAACGTCTACCTTCCTTTGTTGGAAAAATTGTGTTAAATAATTTATTGCTTCACCACAATACTACTTCCTCTTCCTGTTTTCCGTGGCGCTAACAAGCCCATTACATCCACATCGGCGTCACTTATTAATACTTAATGTCACTTTACCTTTTGAGTACGGAGTCGCTTGTTTACACTCGGATGGCAGAAGTGCTACACTGACGTTAGTATTAGCTGAAGGCTTTTGCTTGGTGTAAGTCGGAGCAAATCGTATCCCATCTGACGCAAATTAATACCGCGTATCTTCGCCTGGATGCTAATACAACAACAAAGACTGCTGCTGAAAGGTCGAGGTGCCTCTTTCTTAACTCTCCAGCCCGATACTCGGTGCGTTCACGCTGATAAACCTGCACACAACACACAAAATATGAACTACTGACCACAAGGTCTGCGCAGAGAAACCTCAGCCTCGGATCTTTAGTACAGCACCGACAGCTGAGAATTCTCTGTACAGACCGAGCCGTGAGGTTGAGGTTAATAAGTAATAATAATTAAGAAGTAATAGATTACATGTGATGTAGCAGCGAGTACTTCACAGGACTTCATAAACTCTTTAACCCTTTCTTCTACATCTTTTCCATCCAAGAAAGCATCGAATGCTTCATTGTGAGCTGCTAACGATCACAGCACACATTCAGCGGACTAATGGCTACGTTGCCAACTGAATGCACACCGTTGTATACGCTATTCCTTGCCTGCGTGTTGACCAATCATATTGCGGAGAACTTTTTCTTTGAACTTTGTCGTTGCCATATAATAATTTCTGGGTCATATCATCCAGCTGGATACCTGCTATATTGCTAACGTAAAAAACAACAACTTTCAAACGTTTCAATACGCCAAACTACACGCTACACACTGATACCCACTCTTTACTACACATCTCCGATCATACACACACACACATTTCTATAGTATCTGTATCACGTCGGTTACATCACCCTCTCCAGTCACGTCGAATTTCTCCAATGTTCTTCACGTGAAATCTCCGGGAAACGGGAACACTCCTATGCCTACGTCGATCTGGGATTAGCGGCTCACAGTGACAGAAAGCTCTCACCGGCGACACACTGCTGTGACTCTAAGCAAGATTACGCAAAAACCTGCTGACCTGATTTTTGTAAAACTTGGTGGAAGGGTGAAGCGCAGAGCAAGGAAGAGCCCATTACATCATTTTTATGAATTCGCACTTTCAACCTTGGTGGACGTGTACGCTAAACAAGGTGACGCGTGGAACGCTAGCAGTATTCATGCTATTACCGTAGTAACATGCTACTCTACTCTTTTTTTTTTTTTAAATAAATGTAGTGCATCATGGTACAGGTTAGAAAACACACACACACACACACACAGCTTCCTGTTCCTTCCTATCCACTTTATTTGTTCTGTAAAGGTCATCAATCATCCTGCTCCACTGACTGTATAACGTGTTTGTATTTCTCAGCGTGAACAGCGTGTGAACCTGTCCAAGGTCGTGCAGAAGTGTGTGATCTGAACCTTAACACCACTAAGCTCACGCTTCCCTCAATCAAACTGAAGTCTTTGTGCTGCGCGTTAACCCTAAATCATGTTTATGTGGCCCGGAAGCCGGCGGTATCTCGTGGCGCGGCGCACGTTCGCTATCGGCGGTGCGCTCCAAACCGATGCGCACAGAGCCGCTTACGTCAGGCCTTTCAAAGCTCGTAATTGCGCTTATCCTCTGACGAAGGTCTGACGAGAAGCCGTTCGAGTCAATGACAAAGGCGTGTGTGGAGGAGCTTCATGGGGCTGAGATTAAGGAGCTCAAGAGGGAGCGTGTGAGTCGACACAGAGACAACAAACCCCGCAGCTGAGTTGTGAGTTTTATGAATGGGCATTAGTCACTTCTTCACCATATACGGCCAGAGCTCAGCTGTGCCCCAGTGTTTACAGAACAAGATGACTATCAGAACGGCTGTGTGTGTGTTTCTGGAAATGGACTATTTATTAATCTGGGAAGCTCTTCTGAGGCCGTCGGGCCATTTTCCATGGAGCTCTGCATACCAAGAACAGACTGAAGTAACAAGAAATGACACTATTATAAACGGGTGGGGGGTGGGGGGTTCAACATTTAAAGTTTTAATAAACGCCTAAAAAATGCAGTCATTCCATTTCGAAACAAAAGAATTTCAGAAAACTTTTCACCACCACGTCTCAGATTCATTCATTCATTTTCTGAAGCGCTTAATCCTGATTAGGGTCGCGGGGAGGCTGGCGCCGGCCCCGGGCAAGGGCGGAGTACACCCTGGACAGCTCGCCAGGCCATCGCATGGCAAAAACACGCTGACTGCAAACTACAGCAATGGTTATTTACACGCCTCTCACCACAGCCAGCGAGAGACTTGGCCGGCCTTTTAACCCAGTTAGGTGCACTGGGAGCTGGGGGGGGGGGGGGGGGGGGGGGGGGGGGGGGGGGGGGGGGGGGGTGACAGTGATTCTACACCATGATAAACGCTTAACCTGAAAATTTCAGCAGGATCCAAAAATTATTAACGATTTCACAGCTATTTGAATTTCGTAAAAAAAGATGTAAAAAAAAAATAATAAAATAAAAACTTCAGGAAGCTAAAGCTCAGTAATGCTTCATCTCATCCTGAAAACGACTCTCTGCACGTTGTTCTAAATAGAAATGAGATTTCACGATCCTGTGATGAGTAGTTTAGGATTTATAAAGCACTGAAAACATCATTTTAGCTTTTCCAAAATTTGTTTCCAAAAAGAGGATTAATAAAAAAAAATCTGTAATAACTGTCCGATCTCGCTGAAATTTTCAGGTTAAGCGTTTTTCATGACGTAGATACAAATATATAATCGGAGGAAAATCAGTGGTGGATACCAGCTGATGATTTGACATGGACACCCCTTCTTTCATTTTCAACATCTCTCACATCGTCATCGTATAAATTCAACCAATCCTTTCCCACAAATCTGACCAATCGCTGAATTATACAGCGAGTTTCACTAATCACGGTTTCTCACTCAAACATTGAGCCATACGTCACTTCCTACTTTATGCTTCTAAAGATATCAGTACATGGATGTTCGCACTACTTTTTGCAATTGTCACATAATATCGCAACTTCGTTACAACAAACACGAAAAATGTTGCGACATGCATCACAATTTTTTTTTTTTTTTAAATCTGTCTCAAAATGTGCCGTTTTAGGCCACGACACTCTCTCACTCATTTGCCGTCTCAGTTGACACTTGGCGAAGGCGGGGTACACCCTGAACAGCTTACCAGGCCATCACAGGACAACAAACAACCGTTCGCACTCACACCTAGGGGCACTTCGGAACAGCCTATCAGCCTGACGTGCACGTTATTAGCCTGTTGAAAGAAACCAGAGTACCCGGAGGAAACCCATACAAGCACACGGAAAAAACACACACACACACAGAAACGCCCTCGCCGTCCCCGAAAATCTAACCCAGGACATTCTTGCTGAGAGGCAAATGTTCGAACCACTACACCAGTGGGCTCCAACCCTGTTCCCGAAGATCGACCTTCCTGCAGGTTTTATCCCCAACCAAAATCTAACACACCTGTTCAAGAACTTCTTCCAGCCAATAATCAGGTGCTCAGGTGATTAAGGCTGGAGATGAAACCTTCAGGAAGGTGAACATCCAGGAACAGGGTTCACACCACCGTGCACCATCGTGCTGCCCAGCCAGAATAAGAACACAATTAAAGCTTATAACCGACGTGAAGCTGATCAGTGCGTGATCTCGGAGTGCCGCAACGGGGAAAAAAAGGAAGATTTCATAATTTCTAATCATGACACCACCACAGCTGGGACAGCAGGAGAGCAAAATTGGCACAGGCTTTCGGGTGGGGTGGAATACTGTCTCTACCCTGTCAATAACATCAACACTAACCAATCACAGGCACCTGTGGGCTCATTTTGCCAAAGCATACGGCAGTTTCTATAAAAATAAACGCACCGGTTTGCGTCACGTGCTTTTGGAGGAAATGTCTGATAACCCTGGCATTCATTGGTTGTCAGCTGTCAGTGAAAATAACTTAAAAAAATAAATAAATAAAATAAATAAATAAAAAAAACGTGTACATTACATAGCGCACAACCTGATTATGTAAAATCACCAATAGGTGGCGCCATCAAACAAACGAACAAACAAACAAATAAACAAACAGTTATTCCAAACAGGAAGTCTGTTTTTCGAAATATTTTTCTCAGCAACTTTATACACTTTTCTTAAGGTCACGAGTTCATCCATTATTGTTTTTTTTTTAATTATTGTTCTGCATATCTTTTTCCAGGTTATTTGCAAAAGTAAGAATTAAAAATAAATAAATCAATAATCACCTATTGTGGCTTTAAGTGAATACTGCATGAACTCAAAGCGCCATTGCATGGACTTCTTCAGAAAAAATCAATTATACATAAAGAAAAGAGTATATAATAATAATAATAATAATAATAATAAAAACAAGCCTACACTATCAGATTAAATCACTTACAGAAGTTGTAATTGTATCATCCACACATGATGCGTTCAACCTCACCTACAGGCTCTGAATTTGCTGTTATACAATGTTGTTGACGTTCATGTCCACTCAGACAAGCAAACATACCAACCTGAAGAACAACTCTTGAAAACTGCTAACTATTAATCTATAAGGGAAAAAAATATTTTGGTCTAAATCATACAGTTGTTGGATTTGTAAACGTTGCCAGTGTAGGAGTTTTATGAACGCGTCTTGTTTCACACACACAAAAGTTAACGGTTTTCTCTCATCTTGAAGTCAGTTCAATTAGCCATGACACTTTTACCCTGTTTACACAATAGAAAACGACTTTCTCGTATTCCTAAAGTTGCCTAATGTGCATCCTGCTGCTTAACCCAGAGCACAAAACCCACTTTAGTCGACGAAAGTCGGTGTTTTTGTCCCCGTGAGGAGTTAACTTTGCAAAATCAAATTTAACCGAAAACTGCCCGGTTTCTTGAACGCACCTTTTTGGGCCTACAACAGCAGACAAGCCTAGCTTAGCCGGTTAACTGTTTACAATTGTGTTTTAAATACAGTTACGATAAAATCTATTGTCTGTTATATCTACCGGGATGTTTGTCAATATTATTTACACGTAATTTGTTGTTTTGGGTTTTTTTTAAGCAGTAACGTTAACGTTTAATTCCTCTGATATGTAGCTAGCATGCTAACTGTTACTTCTTCTTCGGTGGTCTGCTAGTTTTCACAAAAAATAACAAGTGTCAAGAGGTCAGAGGTAACCTGTGTGAATAACTAAGAGTCGTCCTGTGTGTTTGGTTAACTTTCCGAGCTCTTATTAAATGAAGTGATGATATAATCGGCTTTGTGGGTGAAAACGCTAACAAGCTACAAAAACAACGCGAATATACACAACAGTGCGGAAAGGCACAGGTCAATCAAAGTGTGCTTTCATTAATTTAATGTGAATTCAATCGACTGCTGCCATTATTAGGACAATAACTGTAGATTATGAAGTTAATGGACGTTACCACTCTCCAGCTCGTTGCCTTTCTTAGCGGCCGCGGCGTTTCCCATCGTCAACAATTTACCCTCCTGTCCGTCTTTAATGCTGCAGAAATGCAAAAAGAAACTCCTGCTGATAATGAGACAACTGTAGAAAAAATACCTATACACTCTAATGTATTATAATTCCTCCTGGTGATGGATTATCCCCCCTTTTTTGTTTTATTTTTGTTTTTTTACCCGTTGTCACTGATTTCCAGTGAGCTTTAATCTTCCCTTCACTACACTATAGTAGGACCAGGGTTGCCAGATCGGTCAAAACTCCTCCATCAGATTAGACAATATTCTACCATAAACCCATTCTATTCAATTCAATTCAGTTTTATTTTTATTTGTATAGAGCTTTTTGCAATTGACATCGTCACAAAGCAGCTTTACATAGTAAAAGTAATTTAAGGAGGAGTTTAAACGTTTCTCTTCAACCCCCTACACGTCCCTAATGAGCAAGTCCGCGGCGACGGTGGCAAGGAAAAACTCCCTCAGTTGACACGAGGAAGAAACCTTGAGAGGAACCAGGTTCAAGAGGGAAACCCGTCCTCATTTGGGTGAAAACGTAAAATACAAACCATATAAGAAAAATTTCATTACAGTTCAACATGCAGTTCGGTTGGTTCTACCACAACTGCAAGTCCTACATAATTGCAGCAAGAGAGTTTATATCACCGGCAGTGAAAAGTCGTCTTCACGGTCGCTGAGTGCAGATCTAAGCCCATATGGATCTTCTTCAGCAGGAACGAGGGGCTTCCAAAATGAGAACTTCAGCCAGCATCAGCACACCAGGACAGACCACAGGACTCACAATGCAGAAGGATCAGGAGGACCAGGATCACCGGCATCCAAGAAGTAACATGTGTACCTCAGCAAAAACACAGAAAGAGAGAACAGGAGGAGGTTAGGTTCATTTCATCATTTCACCATTTGCTCTAACGGCAATCCTCCTAGGGTCAAGGGTAGACTTGTGCCTATCTAAGCTGGCATTAGGCAATAGCAGGGTACACCCTCAACAACTTGCCAGACCATCGCAGAGCAAACACACTCACAACCGTTCACACTCCCACTCACACCTAGGAGCGATTTGTAACAGCCAGTTAGCCTAATGTAGCTGAGGAAACCGGAGTACTTGGAGGAAACCCGCACAAGCAAGAGAACGTGCAAACTCCTTACAGAAACACCCGAACCTGCGAATCAACTAGTATCAACTAGTATCAACTAATACTTTTTCTCTCTCCGTATGCATGGGCTTCTTCCATGTACTCTGGTTTCCTCCCACAGTCCAAAGTCATGCAAATTAGGTCAGCTGGCTACTCACATTTGCCCATAGTTAGAATAGAATGTTAGCATGAATGATTGTTTAAACCCTATAAACCCTCTTCGGGAGGCCCCTGTCTCTTACCTTGATGTCCAGCTTCTCTCCTGACCCTGATGGATGGGCGGTTCAGATAATAGATGGTGGCACGTTGGCATAGTGGTACGCATGCCCACGTCACAGGTGCTCAGGTCCTGGAAGGTCCTGGGATCAATTCCATTTTTTCCACGTTTGGTTTTCTCTGGGTATTCTGGTCGATGTACAGTCTGGCGTACTTTAATTGGCTCTTCCAAATTGCCCCTAGGTGTGAGTGTGAATGGTTGTGTGTGTGTTAGCCCTGTGATGGACTGACAAACTATTCAGGGTGTACTTGAGAACTCTTGTGTGGTTTGTCAGTCCATCACAGGGCTAATACACACACAACCATTCACACTCACACCTAGGGGCAATTTGGAAGAGCCAATTAAAGTACGCCAGACTGTTCAGGGTGTACTTGAGAACTCTTGTGTGGTTTGTTTGCAGTAAGAAATTGATTTATTGAATTATTGGTTGATGTTGGTATATGATGAGATTAAGGTAAGCGTTTATTAATCCCAAGAAAGGAATATGGGTTTATTATTCATGCAAAATATTTTCTGATTTCTGATTGGTGGAAAGTCATCAAATAATTCTTGGTATTCTTCTATGAGCCGAATCTTTGCCATCAGATAGGCGGAATGATAATAAGTTGAATGTATGATTAGAGCATGCAACATAATAAAGTCACTGCCTAGTGACACGAGTGCATTTCTGTTTGCTGTCTCTGTGCTTGTGTGGGTTTCCTCCAGGGACTCTGGTTTTCTCCCACAGCCCAAATAAAATATAATATAACGTACTATAATCAAACAACACAAGTTGCACAAAAAGTACAGTGTGATAGTGGTTCATAACTAATGTTTATGCAAAAATGAATGTTGGTTTGTATAGTTTGGTATACAATAACCCTCTATACATTTTTTAATTCAAATCTTTAATCTGAATGACAAGGTTTAATAAAAGTAAAAAAAAAAATTAAACGTTATATGTACAAATCTGGCAACCCTAATTGTCGGGCGGATTAGCGCCTCACCGCCATATTTTCTGTCCTCGCTAGTATTTTTTTTTTTTTTTGACAAATCCCGCCTCCTACGCTCTGGTTGGCTGGAAGTATCACATACATTTAACATTGGCCAATAATCTGGCTGCATGAGAAAACGTGAACAAAAAGTGCCCTTTTTTCAGATAAGAAAAAATAAAATAAAAATTAAATAAATAATTCAGCTTTACGGAGCATTTTCACTTGAACTCAAAATGTCCACACTTTGTGCACGTAGGACACTATTTTTAGAAATTTGTCACATTGTAGTCTGAGTGAAGAAAATGCAGTGGGTGTGTGAAATGCCCCAGTGGGTCAGTTTTCCTCCTTATAGAGAATCAGGTTTCATTCTGGACACCATGTTTATGAACTAATATTACTAATGCATTTATAGACAGGTTATAAAAAAATATCTGAGGATCCAGGTGAATTGTGAGATAGGGTCCTGTGAGCCACGTGGAAGCTGCAGTCAAATAGTCTTTTTTTGCTCAGGAAAGTTTCTAATTGTTTGAACCGGCCCGGACGTGTCTAAGTGACTGCCATGCTGAAAAGTTCCCTAAATCGATAGAAAAGAAGTGGGCTTGCTTCCTTTCAAATCCCATTTAAAAGCATAGGGAACACGTGGAACATTCCTTATGAAAGAGAAGTTGATAATGACACTCCACACCATCGCAGGGCCAACACACACACACACACACACACACACACACACACACTCACACTTAGGAACAGACAACTAGCCTGATGTGCATGTCTAAGGATTGTGGAAGGAAACCGGAGTACCTAGAGGAAACCCACACAAGTGCGGGGAACATGCAAATTCCACACAGAAACTCGAAATCCCATCTGAGTTCCGAACCCAGGACCTTCTTGCTGTGAGGCACATGTGCTAACCACTATGCCATCATGCTGCCTCGAATTATTCAGATGTGTATATATATATATATATATATATAGTTTTTACTTAATATAATAATTCATTCATTTTCTGAAGCGCTTATTCCTAATTAGGGTTGCGGGGAGGTTGGCGCCCATATCTAACCCAACTCTGGGCGAGGGCAGAGTACACCCTGGACAGCTCGCCAGGCCTTCGCAGGGCAGAAACACGCTGATGGCTAAGCAGCTACTCTTGACGAAAATCAGCAATGGTTCTTTTACATGCCTCTCACCACAGACAGTGAGAGATAACCCAGTTAGCTTCACTGGGGGTAAACCATTTTATTCTTTAATAAGGTCGTGGAGATGAAGGAGACTATCCCTGCTGACTCTGGTGACAGCACAGTACACCCTGAACAGCTTGCCAGACCATTGCTAGGCCAACACACACCGACAACTGTTTACACTCACACTTCGGGGCAATTTGGAACAGCTAATTAGCCTCATGTGCAATCATGTTTTTTGGACAATAGGAGAAAACCAGATTACCCAGAGGAAACTCACAAGCACGAGAAAAACATCAACTCCTCACCTAGCCTGGGACTCGTACCCAGGAACTGCTTGCAATGAGGCGGACAAGGTAACCACTACGCCACTGTGCTGCTCACAGTTCTTTTACTGGTAAAGAAAAATAAATGTGAGCAGCACAGTGGCGCACTCCTTCTTATAACAATTAAAATATGTTCAGGGACTGAAGACACTAAGTGCTGAAGCTTTTTAGGTGTTATTTTTCCCCCATCATTCCTGCAAACAGGCCTTAGGGTGTACAGGATTGGTTGGATTTCCTTCAGGAGCAGGTGGAACTTTTATTCTAAAAAGACTCACTACAATTCTATTCTTACGTTAATCTTAGTTAATCTCAGTCAGCTGGAATATATCACACAAAGTGTATACAACACAAAGTACATTTAATATATTATCGGATTACACATGAGCTTCAAGCTTAACTAAAGTACAATAATTGTTTAATTATATCCACATGCACTGGAGTGTGAGAAATATAAATTTAGAAAACAAACACAAACAAACTAGCAAACAAACCGTAAAAAATTACACTAACAGTTTATTTAGAGAATACTTGAATAAGAATTATTTAAAAATAATTTGTTTGGTTTTATATATATATATATATATATATATATATATATATATATAAACATTTCATTTTACTATAGCTTATATAATAGATATTATTTTATATTATTTTATAATAGCTTTTCATTGGAGCAGGTGGTTTATTTTTATTTGTTTGTTTGTTCGTTTGTTCGTTTGTTCGTTCGTTCATTCATTCATTCATTCATTCATTCAGAAAATTATTTATTTATTTGTTTGTTTGTTTGTTTGTTTATTTATTTATTTTACTGATATCCTAGCAGTAGAGGAGCCAATCAGAGGGAACGGTTGCTCATATCCACTGGGTGTAAATATATCATATATCTATAAATATCGAAAATACAGTATTTATTTTATATACATTTATACTGTATTTTATAATACCGTTTTAATTTAATGTTCTCATAAGTTCAAGAATTCACATACATCTGTCCCCATCACACACCTTTTGCATTTCCTTAAAATGCCTTGCTAAACTACTGTGATATTAAAAACTTTATATCAGTACATGTTTTAGACTGATATCTAAAATTCAGTATGAGTTAAAATACAAGAATAATCATGCCTTGCAAAAGTATTCACCCCCTTGGCATTTTTTTGTTTTGTTGCCTCTCAACCTGGAATTAGAATGGATTGTTTGAAGTTTTGCATCGTGCAAAACTATTCACCCCCCTAAACTCAGTACTTTGTAGAGCCACCTTTTATAGCAATTGCCACTGGGATTTTTGCCCATTCCTCCATGCAGAACTGCTCTAACTCCTTCATGTTGGATGGTTTCCGCTTGTGAACTGCAATCTTCAAATCTGACCAGAGGTTCTTAATTGGATTGAGGTCTGGGCTTTGACTAGTCCATTCCAACACATTTAAATGTTTCCCCTTAAACCACTCGAGTGTTGCTTTAGCAGTATGCTTCGGGTCATTGTCCTGC
>JAOUQZ010044392.1:0-11607 GCA_028564935.1 Neosilurus hyrtlii | reverse complement strand
TACACCGCTGAGTACAAGAAAGCAGTTGTGGAGGAATCACTTACCTGTTTATTGAAATTACTGTTAATGTTAATTAACATAAAACCTACCCCGAAAATAAGCCCTATGGTGTTTTTTGGACCGAAAAAAAAAAAAGACAGTGTTTTATTATCGGGGAAACACGGTATTTTCACATTAATTAAAAAATTGTGCACTCACTTTGGCAAAAGCATGATTATTTAGGTATTTAGTCGATTACATTCTGAAAAAACACTCTAATGTCTGCCAGCTGGTCCTGCTTTTTCCACTTTTTAGCTGCTAACTGTACTCCCTCCATGATCTGTACCAGACCGCCCTCTAGCCTGGCTGTGACAGTGTCAGTCAGACCCGGTCAGAGCAGTGTTTCAAAGAAAGCCTCCGAGGGCCATATGCAACCAAGTGTGCAATTGAGAGAGGGGTGGTAACACACGTTACTTTTCCTTAACAAATGGATACAGGAAAATAAATCGTAGGAGACAGATCCGATCAGTTAACAGTCAAGGTTCTTAAAAGTGGTTAATATGCTACATATTAATGTATATTATTGGGGGGACAGATTTGTATTTTCCCAATATTGGGTGGAAGACCAAAAAAAAAGAAAAGAATACATGGTTACGCTCATGATTCACATATATACTGAGAGTTACCACAGCTACATCCAGACATACACTAATGTACCAAAGACCTTAGATAATAAAAGAGGGACAGCAATTTTTGTACCAGAATTCACCAAAAGATTATGGAAAAGTATTAGTGATGGATTGTCACTTCATGCAGGAGACATGTAAGCTAAATTATTAGCAGTGCAATGGATACAAGACACAAAACCTTCAAGAGTTATTATTTGCTCGAATTAGCCAGGTTACATCACAGTTATTCAACTACTCAGACCAGATACAGCAAACATGTCACAGATTTCATATGATGCTAGTCCCAGTAGACTTTTTATGGATATGAGCACACACTGGGCCTGGAGGCAATAAAAAGGCAGCTAGGATCGCAATGGAAGCCACAAATCAACACTGAATTAACAGTCTAGCATCAGCAGAGCAGAAATTAAAAATATCATTAACTGTGGATAGAAAATATAAAACAAATACTACGGGAGGAAGAGACGACGAAACTGCAGGATCAAAAGAAAACAAGGTGAAATAAAATGTGCAAGGAGAAATAGGAGATTACAGTTTAGCACAGTCAAAAATATGAAGCAGAAAGAAGGTGCATGATTTAAGATTTTCAGGAGATTCGATCTGAGGTTATATATACTTTAGATCAACACAGGGAAAGAATGTTACTGGAGTTAATTTAATATCACATATATACCACTGACTGTGAGGATATATTTATTGTTTTTTCTGTGGGGTGGGGGACAAGTCGCCATGACCACACTCCAAACCTGCTGGTGGCGGTAATGCACCAAAACAACGAACCTGATTAGAGAAGAACCAGACGAGGAAGAAGAAGAAGCAGCAGAAGAAGAAGAAGAAGAAGTAAAAGAAGTAAAAGTAGAAGTAAAAGTAGAAGTAGAAGAAGAAGAAGAAGAAGAAGAAGAAGAAGAAGGTGGTGGTGGTGGTGGTTCACTGAGTGAAAGTAATTCTTGGTTTTCTTCAGGCCACTTGAGTTTTTTAAAAATATAAAGTAATGTTTTTAAAATACATTTGTTGGTCACGTTCCAGCCTATAAACTGTTGGTAAAGTATGTGTTTTGCTCTGTATGTAGTAAGAGATCATGTCTCCGCTCCGGGTGCTGTGTGTTCACGGGTATCGGCAGAACGGCACCTCTTTCCGAGAGAAGACCGGAGCTCTGCGGAAACTTTTGAAAAAACAGGTTGAATTGGTGTACATTGATGCACCACATAAAGTTCCCACTAACAACGGTAGGTATTTATATATACTGAAAAAAATAGTCATGAGTTTCCTTTTTTTGGTCAATTCTATTTTATAACCCACAGATTCTGATTCCCAGACTCTCTACAAACCTGAAGAAGGATAGTTTCTTCTGTCAGAACAACAGTTTGCACCTGTGCTGATTTTAGAGTTTTAAAATGATTAATTATACTTTCAACGTGACATAACTTAAACACTAGGTACCACTGGAACACAAGTATTATAGCTGCTGAAAATGGGCCTCTGTGCACCTATGTCGATATTCCGTTACAAATCCAGCTGTTTCGACCATTTATAATCATTTCCATCGTTCACATATAGGTGGATGGTCACGTGATCAGGCTTTGGCCCTAGTTACAACAGTACGTTCCCATACTGGAGGCCACATAAACAGTTTACCACATCAGAGGATTCAGGCTGATGGAATAGCTCTCTCTAATTACTTTCATAGTCTTCCACAGCGGAGATACCTTCAGAAATTAGCTTTATGTTACAGAACTGACCCTTACAACCATGTATCACAACCGAGTGCAGACTGAACACGGGAAAATGTTCCTGAAAAAATATTAGTACATAAAACCACTGCCCATTATGTGCTGTTAGAAAAGGGGCTTCACTCAGCATGGTCTCGACTCACTGCCTCTACCCAGCCGGACCAGCTAACAACACACACCTTCTCTCAGTCTGTGCTTTGCTTTCAATATAATTCTTTCTAATGACTAGCTTTCTCATTATTATAAACAAAACAAGACAACATATTAGCTTTACATGTGAACTCACCAGTTATAATGAAATGGTCACTGCAGATGCAGATCTTTACATCCAAGTCTGCTCTGGAGATCGTGAAGATGGAAGCATATAGCTCTCCTTTTTCTGGAGAATTCTTCAGAATGCTCGCCCTGGCTTTTAATAATTGCCGGAAAACTGACAAAAAAATGCATGTCTCTTTCTCTCTCCGTGCAATTGGTACAACCGGTTACAGCACATTTACTCTACGCTCTACATTCACAGACTACCAGTGCGCTACCAGTATAGTGTTTTCTCATTGGCTTTTGAGTGGTGACGTGTATTGCAGAAAATCTCTAAGGTGTTTAATGTTGTTTCTCAACTTGCCCCACCAAGCGAATTAGTATCTCTAAAGCCCAAGGAATTATATTTCACATGTAAGTATTGTATCTACAAAGTAAATGCAATTTTTGTTTATTCCCTTTTTCAGTAAAAAAAAAAAAACCCACAAAAACTAAAGATCTAATATGTGTTTAATTGTACTTGTATCATGGTACTTTACAGCATGTATAACAGTATGACTCAAAATAAGCTCAAAACGAAGCAAAAATGTTCAACCTGCAGCTTGTTTACATGTATAAAGCCTAGTTCTCAAGTGTAACCAGTCTCTGGTAAAATGGCGGATTTTCAGAATATATACGATGTACCTAGTAGTGGCAGTACATTGCGGTACAAGTATATGTGTCTACAAAAGTCTTTTATACATAAAGCTAAAATTACACAGCAGTCAATATATATGTATAATCATTAAACTAAAAATTTCAGGCAAATGAGATGTGGTTTGGCAGAAAATGTTCTCAAAATGTGAGGATTTGAGATAAAATAACCTGATGATGGTCAGGTGATTTCAGATAAATTCAGGTCATCCTTCATTTCTTCATGATTTTTATATATTTTTTAATTAGGCCATTCTCTTTTTATTTCTTGCTATGCCGATCTGCCAATGTTAATATTTGCAATTTTAAAATAATATAAAATTGGAAAAACATCTTTTTTTACTCCCGCCTTTCTTAACTTGACAATTGAGCAAAGAATTAAATCTGTAACACATTTTTGCGGGAAGCCTGTCCTCTCATGGTGGCTACTATAACTACATCATGAACATCTGTGCATGCCTTGAAAGTGTCACTGTGCGTGGCTGCTGTTTTAAGTCTAGCGATGTACACATTATGTGCACGTACAGATATCTGATGCGTGAGACTGTAGGTGGTTTTCA
Source organism: Neosilurus hyrtlii (assembly GCA_028564935.1). Classification (NCBI taxonomy): domain Eukaryota; kingdom Metazoa; phylum Chordata; class Actinopteri; order Siluriformes; family Plotosidae; genus Neosilurus; species Neosilurus hyrtlii. The sequence continues at coordinate 7,701 of JAOUQZ010044392.1, read as the reverse complement.
ATACTTATCACAGCCCGGAAACCAAACAGAGGTACTGCGCCGGTGCCATGTTGCAGTCCTGTGGAAAAGTCCACATTTCAGAACTACTGCACTCATATATGCCTTACTGTACTCATAAAAAGCACTGTACTGAACTATGTCCAATGAAGTCATCTCTGAATGAGATGATGTATTTAATTTAAAGATGTATTTAAATTGGTAATGATTATACCTACAGAAGAGCAAATGTATAATTTACTGTTCTGTTTGATTATTGGATGATTTATGTGACTACTGTATGAGAAGTTTATTTACTGATGTGAGTTTAAGATTATTATTTTCTTCCATTCCACTCTGTACAAGGATTGCTTGATTACAACACGATGTTCTTTGCTCTTGGAGCTCAACCAGGTGGCGTTGAGCTAAGACCTTCAAGGTCACTTAAGGCCAGGCGATAACTACAGGGTTAAGAAACAGGGAAGCAATTCTTTTTTTATTTTGCTAAGCTAGGATGAACATGGTGATAAGCCGAAAGTAAACAATAAACAATCTCAGCAAGTGTAATGCCAGAAATTAATGGTGGCAAACTGAAAAGATGGTGAACTTGAAGGTATGAAAGGATGGGTCTTGATGGACCACTCAGCGTCTAGGAATCAGTCATGGGCGAGAGGAGGCACTTTGGGGATCCAATCAGAGCTAAAGGGTGGTAAAATGGGTCTAAGGTCCTTTCTTGGAACAATTTCTTCTGTGTGAATAATTGTATTTTTTCCTTTTCCCAAAGGCTAAATAAACACCTGAAAATGAATTTGGATCTCTTGTGTCATGAACTAGACAGTTCTTGCCACAGCAATACAAATCTCCGTACTATACCCGTATGTAAATCACCATACTGTACTCGTAAATAAATCGCCGTACTGTACTCGTATATATATCACCATCCTGTACTTGTATATAAATTGCCATACTGTACTTGTGTATAAATTGTCATACTGTACTCGTATATAAATCCTCATACTGTAATCGTAAATAAATCGTACTGTACTCGTATATAAACTCGTCATACTGTAATCGTAAATAAATCGTACTGTACTCGTATATAAACTCGTCATACTGTAATCATAAATAAATCGTACTGTACTCGTATATAAACTCGTCATACTGTAATCATAAATCGTACTGTACTCGTATATAAATTCTCATACTGTAATCGTAAATAAATTGTACTGTACTCGTATATAAATCCTCATACTCTAATCATAAATAAATCGTACTGTACTCATATATAAATCGTACTGTACTCGTATATAAACTCGTCATACTGTAATCATAAATAAATCGTACTGTACTCGTATATAAATTCTCATACTGTAATCGTAAATAAATTGTACTGTACTCGTATATAAATCCTCATACTCTAATCATAAATAAATCGTACTGTACTCATATATAAATCGTACTGTACTCGTATATAAACTCGTCATACTGTAATCATAAATAAATCGTACTGTACTCGTATATAAATCCTCATACTGTAATCGTAAATAAATTTACGATTATGTTCTCGTATATAAATCGGCATTCTGTACTCTTATATAAATTGACGTAATCATATTAATTTCTGTACTGTACTTGTATATAATTCTCTGTACTGTACTTGTATATAAACCCCGTACTGTACCTATGTATAAATCGCGTATTGTACTGCATTGTACTTTGGAGAATGGTTGGGTGGCTGACTGTAGTGTCTTGGCAGACACTGACTATGGGTATTTTGATGATTACTTAATTCTCACTCTGGGTCCTTTTAATGAAGAAGCCACTGAATAGTGATTCCCAGGCTCGGGGTGTTTCTGTGTGGAGTTTGCATGTTCTCCCCGTTCTTGCATGGGTTTCCTCTGGGCATTCTGGTTTCCTCCCACAGTCCAGAAACATGCACAGTAGGCTAATTATCTGTTCCAAATCACCCTTAGGTGTGAGAGTGACTGTGAATGGTTGTTTGTGTGTGTGTGTTGGCCCTGCAATGGTCTGGCAAGTTGTACAGGGTGTACCTTGCTCTCACCCAGAGACAGCTGAGATGGGCACCAGCCTCCCCATGATCCTAAATAAGATTAAGTTGCTTAGAAAATAAATGAACGAAAGTCTTCAACATAGTAGTTTATTTTCCCCAGTTTTCAAACTTTCTATGTATATTGTAACTTCCGAGTAGAAAGAAATTGGCCAGAACTTATGGTCTAATTATCCTTAATTAAAAACTATGGGTGTCACAGACTAACATAAGTCTTGCACAGAAAATAAAAGCACAAAAGACAACTTGCTATATTAATTTCTTGTGAAAAAACATACGTTAGCTAACATTTTTACATTAACAGAATAATGTAGACACTAAAGTTGCCATGAATGAATGCCATTTACCTTGTTGCCACTTTCAGCTCTTAACCATACCATTTTACTGTGCATGTTTTTACCGTCAATACTGTTCCCTTAAAAACCTTCCCCCTTAGCAAGACACAATAAGAAAAAAATTTGTAAACATGTTTCAAAATAATGTAACTGGGAGGTAGGAAAAATAAAGGCATTTCTTGACCTGAGAATAGTAGGGTTCTAACTGCCATTTTTTGAGAAAATTGCAAAGTTTGACTGCTCAGACCGCAAAACCTTAATATTCATTCTACACAGTAAGTCATTGAACAGTTCCATTAATTTTAATTTTCTACAGTTTTTGAGCATTTTTTATATTAACATCAAAATACGTTGTATTAATTAGTCAAAAGTGACAAATCCGATTTTTAATTTTTGTTTTGTTTTTTGGTACAAAACAGTAGAGCTAATCCAAATTTACCTTACAGTAGAATATGACAGAACGTCTTTTTTTTTTTTTTTTTTTACTTTTTTGTCTGAGCTTAATTATATTTCAATAACAAATTGCTAAATGCTAAAAAATATTGATTAAAGAATTGCTAAATTAATTACTAACCTTCACCAGGCTTAATGGAACATTGTTCACTTTCACTGTGTATATTGTGTATGCATGAAGAAATTGGAGCATTTATGGCAAACAATTCCAAGCCACTAATTTTTTAAATATTAGAGAGGAGTACAATACTTCATGGCATATACTTCCAATACTTCCTCGACATATCAAAGGAAATCACACTGTTTCTGTTTTGTGGGACTCAAATATCACTCCATGTTGTGATGTGTTTCACATCTTTATTAGACTCTTGATTAACCAAAGGCATGAATTTTAACATTTTAAGCAGACATATCACACATACCTTTTTCTGTGTAAAGAGCACAAGAACAATGTACTATTACAGGGAATTATGATGTTACTGGCATTAATGAAAGTCATCGGTTGTATGCTTGGTCTCTCCCCAGACTCCGAGGTTTATGAGAAGCCTTTCAGTGCTGGGGGTGATCAGAGGGGCTGGTGGTTTTCTGATGCCCAGGCTCACAGCTTTGATGCCATGCAGGATTGTGAGAGTGGACTTGGTTTGGAGCAGAGTCTGGACTTTGTACGGATGGCGTTGAAGGACCTGGGCCCCTTTGATGGCATTCTGGGCTTTAGTCAAGGCGCTGCCTTGGTAGCCATGCTATGTTCCCTGCAGGAGCAGAAACTAGACCCCACCTTTAACTTCCGATTTGCCATCTTGGTCGCGGGTTTCCGCAGTGCCTGTGTCCAGCATCAGTACTTCTATAAGGGTGTGAAAATCATGGTGCCCTCACTGCATGTCTTTGGACAGGATGATAAGGTCATTCCAGAGCAAATGAGTCGTGACCTTCTGTCCATTTTCCTTGAAGCTCATATTCTCACACACCAAGGAGGACATTTTGTCCCTGCTGCCACAGCACACAAGCACATCTACCAGGAGTTCCTTGAAAGGTTTCAGTAGAAGGACATTGAGAATTTCAAAAAATGCAGCCTTCATGAATTAAAATTATTAAGCTTAAAAACATATGGTAACTTGTGAACACAGAGACTCGGTGGTGAATACTAATGAATGCCACACTTTTCAGATTTTATTTGTAATAAATTTTGAAAACCATGTATCATTTTCCCTTCCACTTAACAATTATGCACCACTTTGTGTTGGTCTATCACATAAAGTCCCAATAAACACATTCATATTTGTAGTTGTAATGTGACAAAATGTTTAATTTTTCAACAAAGTTCATGAGGGATGAATACTTTTGCAAGCCACTGTATATAGATCTGCAACTACAGGTGATTCTGCATGTGCAGTTTCTGTTATACATGACAACGCTTTAATTTTAGCAGGTTCTGCTCTTCACACAACATAAAATGATCCTTTTTCCTTTTGGATTAACCAGAGAACTTAAAGTTCAGAGTTAAACATTTTTTTTTGCTGTTCTTTCAGATACTGTGGAATGTGTAGCCTTATATGGTAGTATATGGGTATTTTGCAAATCTACAGTTCTCATTAATACTTAACACACAGGTGCAATGAAATATTTGCTTACACAATTTTGTATTTGTTAAAATTGGCATGGCTTAGTCATGCTAATGCAGCTTACTAAAAAAATGAAGAATTTGCAAATACTAATACCAACATGTTCTTGCTTGAAGCCCATTGTATTTTTGACTAGCTACTTGCAGCCTTATTGAGTAAATTTTATTTATTTAACTGATTATTATTTTTTAAGACTTGTTCATAAGGAAATACTTGGCGCACCTGAGAGAGAGGAGAAGTGTTGTGTACAAAACACTTCACTAATGATTGTTTTTAAATGCCACCTTCAGATGCACAGATAGAAAGTAGTTTCCAGAAGCACTATAATGTCCACACAGTCACAGAGTTAATAAGAAGAAAAATGTATCCTACAGATTTAATCAGGGTTTGTTCCCTGTTTTATTATGAATAAAGGCCACTTCTCCCATTTCCATAGATCATTGTAGTTATCACTACATTAATTACAAATTAATAATAAAACCAGTCATGCTAAAGATAGTCCCCCCAATATTTAAGTGAGATATTCAAGTTTAAAAACCAGAAATAAATGGAAAACAGTTAAACAAAAACAAAACATCTCAAATCCCAAACTGTCTAATGCTGTCTAACCACTGGCCAATGACACTACTTAAACATCAGTTTTGCCCTTTTTTCCTTCTGTCCTGCAAATTTCTCTATGACTTTGTGGTTAAAGTCAGCCATCTCGGTCACCAGTCTCTTTTCCATGGACAGCACATTCAGTCTCTCTTGGACCGTTGTATTTCTGAGAAAAGTTTTAAATCTTTTCAAAGTTGAGAGCACCGCTCAGCTTCCGCGGTGGTGATGAGGATTTTTAGGAGTCTGTATCCGGATGGCTCCTACTATTTCTGTGCCGTTTATATTTTTCTGACAGGTGCTTTAAGTCTCTTACAGCAGTCCATGTTCACAACGTTTTGGTGCCGGCATGTTGAAATAACAGGCGGGGAATGCAGTAAAAGTTTTTACTTACACCACATCCAGCCCACTCCGTTTTCCATAGCAGGCACTGGGTGTACGCCCGTCCGCGGTCACTTGTCTGCTGCTGAATCGGGTTGGTCCAGGCCAAGATCCTTTATTTTCCTTTTTCTTCCAGTGAACATCTAGAAAATAGGTATTTTTGTAAGGACAAAACCGAGTTTTGTTTGTTTTCTGTAGTTTTGCTCGCATTTGCCAACTTGCTCAGCTCTCTCAGTATCAAAAGATGAGATTAACAAGTGTCACATCAGATTAAATAAACAGTAAAACAATACTAATTTGCTGCAAACAAAAGTGGGAGGAGTCTGGGTCGCACAGTCCCTGAGGAAAATCAACAGGAACCAATTAAAATACAGCCTCAAATCACCTGCTAACTAAAAGATTGACAGTCTCCCTTATCATCAGGCCGGAAGAGGGAGCTGAGCCAGAAGGCAAAGTTCTCAATTTACATGTCGATTTACGTTCCTACCCTCACCTATGGTCACGAGCTTTGGGTAGTGAATGAAAGAACGAGATCGCGAATACAAGCGGCTGAAATGAATTTCCTTCGCAGGGTGGCAGGTCTCCCCCTAGAGATAGGGTGAGAAGCTCTGTCATCCGGGAGGAATTCGGAGTAGAACCGCTGCTCCTTCGCGTTGAGAGGAGCCAGTTGAGGTGGCTCGGGCATCTGATTATAACGCCTCCCTGGTGTGGTTTTTTGGGCATGTCCAACTGTGAAGAGACCCCGGGGTCGACCCAGGACACGCTTGAGGTACTACGTCTCTCGGCTGGTCTGGGAACGCCTTGGTGTCCCCCCGGAAGAGCTTGAGGAAGTTGCTGGGGAGAGGGACATCTGGTCCTCACTGCTCAGGCTGCTGCCCCCACTATTTCTGCAAACATTTTCCTTATTTTTTTTTTTTTGACTTCTCAGATTTGTCAAGACTAATTCTAATTCAAAGTGCAATCTGACGCTCCACTTGGTTGTTCCTTCATCATTGTATTCATTTTCTGAACCGTTTAATCCTAATTAGGGTCGTGTGAAGGCTGGCACCCATCTCAGCCGACTCTGGGCGAGGGCAGAGGACACCCTGGACAGCTCGCCAAGCCATTGCAGACTTGATTGTTCAGTAAACTTAAACATTTTTGGGTCTTTTTCTTTTTTCTGTTTATTAGTCCCACTTTACATGACTCTCTCTTTTTATCTGTTTAGCTACTCTTATTTATTTGACCCTCTGCTTTGTGCAGTTGTTTATATGATACCTGTTTGTTATATAACCTGTCCATGTACTTAACTTTCCTTTAACATGTTGAACATTTACAATAAACTGTGAAGCTGAAATAGGAACTCACAATACTTTTTCTCTGTAAACATAGAATATTAAATGTGAAATAATCCATGTTTACATTAACGTGACTAGTAGAAACTGCCTGCTTTCCATGCGTCTGCCCTTCCTGTTTTCTTTTGCCTTCCTGAGATCATGTCACTTCCAGTTTTGGTGGAATTATTTATATTTCCATGAGTGGCAGGAAATTCAAATTACAAAACAGGATTATGTTTTAACCACCTGGTGAATAAAGTTAAAATTCCATAGTGTGCATAATTAATAAGTAAAGTTCCTATTTTTGGAAAAAGCTTTTAAAGCTTAATGTACGTAAAATGACTGAAGCTGGGAACTTGAGGTGCCTTCCAGCACTTTGTTAGGAGAGTTTTGAATAAAAAAACACGAATAAATAGCAAGAACCTTTTAGAAGTACTTATTTCAATGTTCTGCTTCACAATACACCCTAGATCAACAGTCTTTTATATTTAACATGGATTCAACGCTGAACACCGTTCCAATCTTTAGAAAACAGAATTAACCCAACCTCACTATCACACCATCCAACCTCACAATCACACCAGCCAACACACTATCACACCATCCAACATACTATCACACCATCCAACACACTATCACACCATTCAACCTCACAATCACACCATCCAACACACTATCACACTATCCAGCCTCACAATCACACCATCCAACCTCACAATCACACCATCCAACCTCAATATCACATCATCCAACACACTATCACACCATTCAACCTCACAATCACACCATCCAACCTTACAATCACACCACCCAACCTCACAATCACACCATCCAACACACTATCACACCATCCAACCTCACAGTCACACCATCAAACACACTATCACACCATTCAACACACTATCACACCATCCAACCTCACAATCACACCATCCAACCTCACAATCACACCATCCAAC
>JAOUQZ010044391.1:0-11610 GCA_028564935.1 Neosilurus hyrtlii | reverse complement strand
TATATAAGGCTTAATCCAAAAGTTCGTGGCCCAGACAGAAAAACTCATCAATTTTATAAGTTTATTAACTTTATTTCTAAACATAATCTTAACATAATCAATATCCCTTTCCAGTGATGCTGCAAATTTACAATTCCGTCTCCATAGAAGCTGGCATCGTGCTCCTCTAAAAAGGTCTCAACAGCCTCAATGACTTCATTATCACTCACAAAATGTCATCTTTGAAGTTCCGACTTGAGCTTGGGAAACAAATAAAAGTCTGAGGGTTCAAGATCAGGTAAATAAGGTGGGTGTGGTAGAAGTTCGAATCTGCACTTGGCTGCTGCAGCATCGGCCACCTGTGAGGTGTGAAGTAGTGCATTGTCCTGAAGCAACAAGACTATTGTTGAGTCAATAGTGAATATTATTGGGTCAGATTGTAATTTTGAAAATCAGTACCAAAATAAAACTGAAATAATGAAAAGTGCATAAGGCTACGGACTTTTGAATCTACCTCGTGTGTGTGTGTGTGTGTGTGTGTGTGTGTGTGTGTGTGTGTATATATATATATATATATATATAGTTTCTGCAAGTAATCATGGCTGAAAGCCATAAAAGGAAAGCAGATTTATATTGTAATACCGATATGATTGTGTTATGCTAAAAACCTCTAAGATTAACACCTTATTAGGCATGTTTCCCATTCAGACAGGAAAGCTAACATGGCAGTGTGTTGTGATTTAGGGCTTCCTAGTGAGAAAGTTTTAAGTGTGAAAAGGGTAATAGCAAGGCTAAATTCATGTATTTATTTAGCATACTCCAAAATGAGTAACTCTGTTTTATTTGTTAGATTACTGAGTTGGAAAAAGTGTTGTTCACTGTTCTGACTCATGAGTAGTTAGCGGTAGGGGAAAGATAGAACTTTTTGTCTTGGTATTAAAATGAATTTTGTGAACAGATTTTTTCAGTGAGATGACTGCTGTATAAAAATAGTGTTTTTCGAGAAAGTATACAAAATTAATAATCAAAATGTGACTATTTTGGTTATTTTCTGACCTTAAAACACTCTTTTCATTATCAGAATTTTATAAAACTTAGTGAGTTTTAACAACATGTGTTAATGTGCACCTACCTTACATCAATGTCCTTACAGAATAATACTCCAAATTCATAGTAGTTTAATCCAGTGAGTTGTATGATTGTGGCAGTAGCCCAGTACTAGCAGCTGTGTACAAGTGCTGCGCCATTATAAAGCATTAAACGGATCCAAAGGACCCGATGTGAACAATGGCATTCAGACCACTGGTACTGGAATTTGACAGTCGGAGTGCGGTTGGTATATACAAAGCTTGGGAGGATCACCAACCCGTGCATTATCTGTGTCATTACTTCCAACATGCTCACTAGCAATGTCTGTGTACTCGCCCCAAAATATTGTTCAAATTCAGCTTGTTTCATTCTAAACGTTGCATTGTACACCCTGAAAAGCTTGTCCGTTCATCGCAGGGCCGGTCTTACTCACACAACCATTCTTACTCACACTCACACTTAGGGGCAATTTGGAACAGCCATTTACCCTAATGTCATGTCTTTAGACTGTGGGAGAAAACCAGACTACCTGAAGGGAAATCCATGCAACCATGAGTAGAATATGCAAACTCCACATACAAACACCCTCAATGAGCCCTGGACTAGAAGCCAAGACCTTCTTGCTGTGAGTCAGACATGCTAACCACATTCTAAAAGTCTTGTTGTAGTTTGGTTTTCGTGTTTTTCTGTGTAGTTTGTACTAACTCAGGCTTTTTGGATGTCGTTAATTTTATTATCTTAATACATTCCATCTCCAGGACTACTCAATGGCATCCACTTCTCCTTCAATGTATAACTGTTATATAGACATCGATACAAAAACTGAAATTTAAGAGCAAATCTTTTCTGTAATTGCAATTTTGATTAAAAATGGTATGAATGATATTTGGTATGTTGCAGTCTTGTACCTCTTTTCTCATTTATTTGTATTCGGTATAACTACATACTTAAAGAGGGAGTTTAAAATCTAAAACTGATGATCTTTAAGATGAAGGTTATTTTTTGCGAGAATAAAAGCAAGAGAAATCTTCACTTTAGTCTTCTTTGTGAAATGGTAATTTCTTTTTTCCATCAAAACCATCACAATGGATTGCTAAGGAAACATATACTCAGTCACTACTGAAACTCAGGGGTTCAGCCATCCTCCTTTAAAATTTCTCTGAGTAACACTTATAACTACAGTATATGCTAACAACAATATTCTTGTAATTAGATAATTAATTGACCTTATTTGTTTAATTGGCTGCACTTGTCAGCTAAGGGCATACTGTTACCTGTAGTGAGTCTCATTAGGTGAGCGAGATGAAGAGCTTTCGAAGGAGGTCATCATTCATTAACAGCTTCTCATCAGTGTGTGCTTGCTGACAGTGGGCCAGTGAAACCTCCCCTGCAGGTGTTGCAAATACACTCCAGCTGGCTTGGTTAAGGACCAGTGGAAATTAGCAAAACGTGTGGAACAAACAAGATCTAAGGTGGAACAGTACGGAACATTATGATCATATGAACAAATACCACAGTTGTATCTGCTCACATTAAATTATAGGTACCTGTCATTTTATTTTTTGGAATATAGTTAACAAGAGACACAGTCATGAAATGGCTTAAGGTGCACTAACACAATACCAGTCATGATCCCGTTTTTCTTTGGTCATATTCCGATGTTACACTGAAGGAAATCAGAATCATCAGTAAAAATTGGAAAACATTGGTACACATCACAGTTCATTAAAGGACATTGTAGAATTTGGGGGGAAACTTTGGGGAAGAGTGAAATATTATGCAAGCATTAACATGTATATAAGTATTGTGTTCAAAGCACACTGGGGAAGCATAGAAAAAAACATGTTTGATTAACATCGGTACATATCGGTAGTGATCGGTGTAATACTTGTATAATATTTGGAAAAAATTGGGAGCAACACCAGTGAACACATTACTGTTAAATTTGCATGTTTTCATCAGAACAACTTGGTACAAATTGGAGTGGTAGTGATAGAGATCAATAAATGAAACATCGGATAAAACATTGGAAAAACATCAGAATAACCAGGTAACAATCGGAGAACATCGGTACTTGATCAGCTCAAATTGGGATCATGATCAGCAACGTGTGAGCACACCTTTAATGGAAATCCAAAATTTTGTTTTTAATACCTAATAAATAGGCCAGAGATAGGGGTCAATGAAGGTTGCATGTGATCTGGAGTCTTGACATGCTGCCCTTAGGTTCTGTCAGAAATATGGGGCAGCTGTAGCCTAATGGTTAGAGAAGTGGCTTGGGGACCGAAAGGTCGCTGGTTCGATTCCCGAACCAGCAGGAAAAATGTGTGGTAGTGGTGGGGTGAGCTGCACCTTCTCTTCCTCCACCTTCATGGTTGTAGTGCTCTTGAGCAAGGCACCTAACCCCCAACTGCTCGCCGGGCACCCCAATGTGTACGGCAACCTACTGCTCCGAGTGTGTGCTCACTTTGGATGGGTTAAATGCAGAGGAAATAACTTCCCTTGCAGGATTGATAATTAATAAATTATAAATTACAAGGTCTTTACAAATTACAATTACACTTGAGCACCACCATAACTTCTACTAGGAAACTCTGAAATTTGTCCATGATCCCTGACCTTTCTGATCCAGTGGAGTGCCAATCTTAAAAAGTGATGTTGTCTGGTGTTACTGCTGTTGGTGCTGCCACATTGTTTTTAAGTTGTTGTTGATGTGACCAATTTTTCAACCGAAAAGATAATTTGGATTTGCACTTGGACAGTCACAATCACAATAATCACAACCTCTGAACTCAGAGTGAATTTCCTAGCTCAGTCTGATGTACTGAACTATTCAGCTTCAAGGTAAACCTGGAAATGTTTTTCAGTTTGTCATCATTTAGATAACAGCATGTCATAAAGTGTCAAAAACCACATTTGGATGTCTATTTGCAATACAAAGTGGTGCTTAAAGTGGCATTATTTAATCACAGCTAAGCTAGTAGCCAGAAGTTTTCCCATATCATACATATTGTGTACACTGTCACATTCCAGCATACAGTCTACACTCTACATCTTTGTCAGTACATTAAATTAACTGATCACAGGCATGGAGGTGTGTAGAAGAAAATTCTGTCTTTTTAATTGGTGAAAAGGCAAAAACCCAACAACATCCAATTAATCTTGTTCATGAATTCTCTCATGCAGACCCATACAGACTGTGAAAGGTCATAACAACACACTGAGGATTTTTTCTTATTACTGCACGGAACATTTGTTTGCATGTATTTTCTTTGAAAATTGTATTAAACTATCTCACAGATGTTGTTCTAAGTTCAACTTATTCACATGAAGGGTAGTGCTGCCACCTCACAGTTCCAGGGTCCCTGGTTTGATGAGCTCTGGATAGTCCTTTCTCCCAAAAACACTGGTAGCAGCATGGTTCGACTTCATTGGATCCCTTAAAGAGAGATTGTTACTGTAAATCAATTTAAAAGTCTACTGACTGATCACTTTGACCTATAATGAAACATTTCTCTGCTATCCTAATGGGAGATGTCCTTGTCCGCACGTATTTTACAATGGCTCACTGAATGATTTCATGGTTATTAAAAGTTTGTGAATCATATGCTCTCATTAGATCTTCATCAGAATCTAACTGAACACACAAGATATATTAGATATCACCACTATCAAAAGACTTGCTTAGGTGATATCTCCTGAAAGAATTTCTTTATTCCTGTTCATTCAGAGGCTCTTGAGACTTGTAGAATCTCTGCCAGAGTACAGATAAGCTGTAATTGTGACCCAACACTTTACTTTACATATTTTTCCCCTGAGTTGTTTATTATGTCAGTGTATATGTATATAAAAACTCAGTTGAATCTTTATTCTATTGGTGGTGAGTCAGTTTATATGTATATGAAAACTCAGTTGAATCATTATTCTATTGGTGGTGAGAATTAACTTGCATTTACAGCATTTGGCAGATGCCCCATTTTCGATTTACATTTATATGCTATTCATGACTGAGCAATTGTGTTTGAACAGCCTTGTTCAAGAACCCAACAGTGGCAGCTAGGTGGAACTGGGGCTTGAACTGCCGACCTTCTGATCAGTAACCCAAAGCCTTAACCACTGAACCACCACTTTACATCATACACTAAAAATGAGAAACATCCAACACATAATATTCAACAATAATCAACTAACAAACCAGCCAGTGGTCAAATTTTAAGAAAAAGGTAGGTAGAACAGATGACAGGTTGAGAGTACAGCACCATTAAAATGTCTATTTTCAAGCTTAGCAGAAAGCCTACTCAGCTTGTGAAAAATATATAAATAACATTAGAAATGTCATTAAATTGCAGCGAAATGCCATAAAGTCAATCTGAAAACTACAATGAATGGTACTGCAAGCATTAGAAATAAAAACTCTTAAAACACAAAAGAAGCCCCACACCAAACTATGAACACTCAGGGATTATAATCATGCTTAATTAAGATTTAAAACATAATGCTGTGTACTAATATAGAAAAATAATTAATGATGGGGTGATATGAAGTGGCCGGATGAGACACAGAGTAACTCAAAGATGATTATTTTACAACAGCAGCACATTCTCCTGTGTTGTCCACAGAAGTTGCAGTAGACTGTGATGAATTAAATGTAGCCTGCTTAGGCTTGTTCCACAGTGCAGAAAGGTTATTACACCCCCTTCCCATGAATATAGATTTGCTCTTATAATTTGTAGAATATGCAGAAAAAATATGCAAAAAAAAATCAGTTTCATTAATGATTTTTATTCAAGAAATTGTCTCATGAGAAATTTTTACCATAATTATCACCAGTAGTAGTAGTGTGCGTTTGGTGTCTTAGTAAACCTGTGCAGTGTGTTATCTGGTTTAATACCATAACTGCATGTTTAGCATACTTGTGCATGGGGGTGGATTTTATGTATTAGTCAAAAGTTTGATTGAGGGGTACAATCAGCGTTCAGTGTAGAACTCACTGCTATAACCTTGAAACTTACCAAAGTCGTTACTGTATATTTCATTTAACTTTAAAATTTTGATCTGCATTAACTATCACCTGAATAAATTAAATGTGTATTTTCTTTTTAGTTATTTTAGACTTCATATAAAATATGCCCAAATTCCTATCTGACGCGTAATACAAATCTGTGATGTGACTGGTTTTGTTAAATTTTAAAAAAGAAACCAATAATCAGTTATTTGGGCTTGATTCAATTATTTAGGTACTAACTCACAGACAAGACAGGAAAACCTGACCAACCAAAGTACATTGCCCTTCACCAAGTTCCAACCAAAAGAGCCTATCTGATCCTTTGAGGTGGACATGTGCAACTTGTGGGGGTGATGCTCAAGTCCTAAACTAGGATGTTAATCAAGGTATTGCAGGATGGTTTACATTGTAAAATTGTACAGTAAATGTATTTCCTTTTCAGAGTCTAAGTAGAATATTAGCTATCAGCTAAATTAAATATTAGAGCCGCTTTGCCCAGATGACATGACATGGCTGTGCAAAAATGTTAAACATGGTGGCCGTGCGAGATGTCTACAGTATTGCCACATTATTGACTGTTTAGTGGGTTTAAAAAATAATTAGGCAGATATCTGGTTGTTTAATGCTAAAATAGTAATCATCTTCTCCTTGTTTATTTATATTTTTCATGAATAACAAATTGTTTAATAATTAGATAGAGTAGCTACTTTATTACTTATATCACTCCTTTCTTTTACACCATGAACACTGTTTCCTTTCTACACAGTGACCCAATAAAGCCTCCCACATTTCAAAGGTAAGTTTTAAAAGGTTAAAGATAAATTATTTTTTGCACACTCTCGCCTTTTGATTGTGTTTCTGTGGGGCTACCTTAAATCATGAGTGTATACTTATTGACCTCAAAGTCTTGAAGCCCTTCAGGTTGCTGTTCCACCTGACATGACCCGCCGGGCCATGGTAGTCTTCAGAAATCACGTCCAAGCATGTATAGACAATGATTTGATCCACTGTTTGGAGGATGTCATCTTTAAAACATGATGTAATAAAATTGCATGTGTGCAAATAATAATTCTATTAGTTCACTTTTTTTTTGGTTGTTGAATTTACCTTTGAAATGTGGGAGGTTTTATTGGATCAGTCTGTACAATGTTTCTCTCCCCTCCCAAATTATGGCGCTCTCCAATTCTACATCATATCTATCTCTCTTTTTATACCATGTTCCTCTCACCGTGGACACAATGAACCTCTCATCACCTCTCAACCTCTCATGAACCACCAATCCAAAATCATGTCCCATTTCCCTTCCACATCATGTCAATCAGCCCTTCTCCATCATTTCTCTCGTTGTACTATAAACCCAACATAAAATGTATTGGCCCTATAAGTTAATTTGGAGCCCAGAATACTGTATGCTACTCTTATAGACAATTAACCAAAACAGTCTGGCCAATCAGATTTAACAGATCAAGACCTTGACCTTTACATTGCAGTAAAAAGATTTTAAGGACAGTCAGCAGTATTTTTATTTCTATAAACCTTTTTTCTCCTTAAAGGTTTTTTAAATATTAGATAAACTATATAATAATATCACAATCGCATTAAGAAAAAGGAGACGAAGAGCTAAGATGACAGTTTTATAAGGTGGATGATTTTCGTCATTAGCCTTTACAGCTTTTATAATGGCAGGAGTTAATGTTACTTACTATCTGCTTATTTATTTCATTATTTCCTGCTCCCTTGGAAAGCATGCAGTTAAGATACTTGAAAAGCGCATTCAGTTTGAAACTAAATTAGTTTTGATGAGAAACCATCTGGTCCCAGAGAGCATCAAAGGCATCAGAACAACGATTGTGTTTTTTGGGGGTTTTTTTTGCTGTTGTTGTTGTAGTTTTTGTTTTTTTCAGTTGTGTAACTGAGATAATATGATCACAGTTCAGTTACATACATCTGTGTAGGTTATCTCACCTTGAAACTAATTAGTGAGTATTTTGTCTTAAATTATTTAGATTAAATAATAGTATCCTAGGCAAAAGACTGGTCTGATCTTGGCCTTGAATTTCATTGAACTCTGCTTAAAATTGGCAGTTGTACATTTTCATGATTTGTTAGCCGTGTAAACCTTGTAGTGCTGGTACAATGTAATTGTATCAAAATTTGGACACTGACTGTACTGTATCAATTCCCACTATCACCACTGTTGGGCCCTTGAGCAAGGCCCTTAACTCTCAATGGCTCGGTTGTATAAAAATGTTAATTGTAAGTCGTCTGCCAAATGCTGTAAATGTAAATGTAATGTAAATGTATCTAGCCTGTTGAACTATATTAGGTACCTTCCTTATAAAGATTTATATTTTAAGACAAAAATAATATTAGCAATAATTAATCTTGTCCGTATCAGTGACAGCATACTGTACGAAAATTATGATTTAACATTGAGAAAACCTCCTTTCCTAGAAATCATTCATCAACGCAGTGCCCTAATACTTTGTTTTAAATGTCACCCAGTTTCTTTACTGTTATATGACTTTCAGGGGAATTAATATAAGGCCAGATATAAGGAATCCCAAAGAAATCTCTGTAAAAAATCTGAGTTGGTATTAAGTTCCTGACAGGCGAGTGTTTAATGCATGATAAAACATAAAACATTCATGTTACAAATTATGCATTTACAAAGGCCTTGGAAAAAATAGCATTTTAGCCTAAGTTGGTCATTTGTGGCTCACCTTGATGCACATTTCAGAGCTTACCCTTGCACCTCAGACTCATTCATTCATTCATTTATTCATTTTTTAAGCCGCTTAATCCTAGGCTGGCACCCATCTCAGCTGACTTTGTGCGAGGGCACCCTGAACAGCTTGCCAGGCCATTGCAGGGTCAACACACACACAACCATACACACCTACTCTCACACCGAGGGTTGATTTGGAACAGGCAGTTTGACTACTGTGCATGTTTTTGGATGGTGAAAGAAAACCAGAGTACTCGGAGGAAATCCACACAAGCACGAGGCGAACATGCAAACTCCACACACAAACACCTGGAATTGAACCCAGGCCTTTTTGCTGTGAGGGCTAACCACTGCGCCACTGTGCCGCCCTCATCAGACTTAATGTAAAGAAAGACTAAGCAGTTGCTACCACTACATTTAAATTTTTTGACTATATGTTAGATTTTGGAGCAGCAAAGTAACAATTTGGTTGCCACGTCCACCACACAGAAAGAAGGTCATGGGTTCGAGTCGAGGTCTCAGCCAGGACATTTTTGTGTAGAGACTGCATGTTCCCCCTGCACTTGAGTTTTTCCTCTGGGTACTCCAGTTTCCTCCCACACTCCAATGATATGCATATTAAGCTAACTGGCTATTTCAAATTGCCCCTAGGTGTGAGTGTCAATGGTTCTGTGTGTGTACTGGCCCTGCAATGGACTGGCAAGCTGTTCAGGATGTACCCTGCCTTTGCCCAGAGTTGGCTGAGATAGACCCCAGCCTTGCCACAACAGTAGTAGTATTAAGCGGTTGGGCAATTGAATGAATGAATGTCTTATTTTGGATGCATTTGAATGATGGCATGACATGAATAAGTGACACCTGTCACATGAGTCTTTTTGTCAACAATACCCTTATATATAAATTAGCTTATTATAATTTTCTGCATAGGCAAATACTCAGACAGTGTTGCTCATTATTTATTGATGCCCCCTCGGTTTCTTCTATTCTCCCTTCCGGGTGCCCCCTCTACAGTTGTTCTAGAAAAGCCACTGTGTGTGTGGGTGTGTGTGTGTGTGTGTGTGTGTGTGTGTGTGTGTGTGTGTGTGTGTGAGTGGGTGGGTCTGCTTGTTTTTATATTCAACCTAGAATATACAACTTGTCCTGTCAAGAATGGGAATATGTGATACATGTTTTGGATTTTGGGGACATTTTGATGGTCTCAGTAAAAAAGCCTAACGTAAACAAACAAACCATTCATTCATTCATTTATTTATTTTCGGAACCGCTTTATCAGTATAGGGATGTGGGAAGGCTGGAGCCCATCTCAGCTGACTCTGAGCGAGGGCAGAGTACACCCTGGACAGCTCGCCAGGCCGTCGCAGGGCAGAAACACGCTGACGGCAGTGCAGCCTACTCTTTTTTTTTTTCTTTTTTTTTTTGGGAGTGGTATTTTCCCCCATATTTCTCCCCAATTTAGTCGTATCCAATTCCCACCCATCAACTTTTGCCTTTCATATCACACGACCACCACCAACCAGGGAGGGGCGTAAGAAAACATCCCCCCTCAGTGATATGCAATGCTGCCGCCCGCCTCTTTTCGAACTGCTGCGCATGCGTGTTTGGGGGCGGCCTAACACACTCAGAGGAAAAGCGCTATCTGCCCCCTCGTACACATGAGCTCACAGACGCCCATGATTGCCTGGTAATCGCTGTGAGTGACAGGGAAGTGAGCGTATGCCATCCCTCCCTCCTGTGAGAGCTCGGCCAATCAGCTCCCATGGACTTCCGGTCACGGATGGCTGTGGCATCAATCTGGATTCGAACTTGCGAATGCAGACAACTCTTGACGTAATTCAGCAATGGTTCTTTTACATGCCTCTCATAGACAGTAAGTAATCCAGCACCCTACCACCTGGCCACCATTGCCCCACAAACAAATAAATAAAACAAATAAAGAAATAAATGAAAAAGAGCCAAGGGGATCACTTTCAGTTGCTGAGGCTAAGGTTGGGGTTAGGGGTTCAAGTAATATCTGACATAAATTACTGTGTCAGTCATCCAGTTAAGGATGTATTCCAAGCTCACCTCAGAACACCCAGGGAATGTTTTTAAAAAAGGTAATGAGATGTCCATAGAGCATGTGTTACAATCTCTACACTGTACTAAAGGAGCTAGTCGTCTTAAAAAGTCATTTGAATATTCCATGAAGGTCCAAAACACTTGTATGTGTTAAAACAGGCGGCACGGTGACGTAGTGGTTAGCATGTTCGCCTCACTGCAACTAGGTTCCGGGTTCAAGGCATTTCTGTGTGGAGTTTGTATGTTCTCCTGGTGCTTGTGTGGGTTTCCTCTGGGTACTGGTTCCTCCCACTTTCCAAAAACATGCACAGTAGGCTGACTGGCGGTTCCAAATCGCCCTTAGTAGTGAGTGTGAGTGTGAATGGTTGTATGTGGGTTGGCCCTGCAATGGTCTGGCGAGCCGCCCAGAGAAAATGAATGAATGAATGAATGAATGGATGAAGGAATATTTGTTGAACAGCCTTTTAGTTTGCAAATCAAAAAGTCTAGAATTTTTAAGTCCAATATGGACCAGAAGAAAAGGGACTGCAACATGGACTTCTTTTAAAGCTAGTTGGGCTGAACAGTTTTTAAAGATTGAAACTGCATTGCAAACCCCTAACAACCGCAATACATAAAACCAGTTCATGTCTAGTATCCTTCGTAAACCAAATTTTCCTCTATATGAACAATGGCCCATTGCTGATTTTCGTCAAGAGTAGCTGCATAGCCGTCAGCGTGTTTCTGCCCTGCGATGGCCTGGCGAGCTGTC
>JAOUQZ010044390.1:0-11613 GCA_028564935.1 Neosilurus hyrtlii | reverse complement strand
GGCAAGAGATGTGTGTGTGTGTGTGTGTGTGTGTGTGTGTGTGTGTGTGTGTGTGTGTGTGTGTGTGTGTGTGTGTGAAGGCCAGCGTAGTGCCAGTGCCCATTCCACCCTGGTACTTCCTTCTCTCTCTTTTTCTCCATGCAGACGTGTTGCTTGGCAACTGGAACGGCCCAAAAATAACCCACACTCGACAGAAATAGAGTCGAGAGTCATGTAACAAGACACAAAACTATCACACACACAAACACACACACGCTATATTGTCTATCTATCTATCTATATATATATATCGATTATTAGATATAAATAATAATTATAGTTTTATTACATGCACTCCATTGTATACTGGATTCTGATTGGTCAGTCATGGCATTCGGCATTCTGATATTTCGTCCTAATATGCAGTGGTTAAGCGTCGTCCTAATGGAACACCAACGGGACACGTTTCAACCTCCTAGCTGATGGTTCAAGGCTCTGCTGAAGAACTCTAAGGGTCTTGTTCGATCCACCCACATTGTGCAGTTCATCAGTTCTGCTGGCAGCAAAACAGCTCCAGAACTCGATGCTACCACCACCAGCTCCTTGTGTATCAGTTAGTACACCTGACCTCCTCATGTTTACTCCTCCGAACATATATCTGGTCGTTGTGGCTCAGCATTCCTCTAGAAGGCTTTAGTCAAGCTTGAAGGTGTGGATTTTGGACCTTTTGGAGGTCAGCAGTCTCTCAGTGCATGGTGGTCAGGTCATGGCAGGTCTGTTCCTTTGTGCTTCCTTACCATCACAACCAACTTTCTCTCAGCTGTTGGTGACAGTTTGGGTCTTCTGCAGTCCAGACCTTGTCCTTGAAGTGGCTACACCTCCCAGTACCCTGGACTTTTGTACAATTCGTACAACAGGTTATCTGTGAGGCTGCAGGATTTTAGATATGGCTCCAAGAGACAGTCCTGATTCTTTCTCTCAGAGCTCCTTGGACCTTCCCACTGGCTCCATCCAACGAGTGCAGACAAACAAATAGTATAGTAGGTGTCTGGTGTGGTGTAGTATTAGTGTGGGGAGTACACACACACACACACACACACACACACACACACACACACACACACACACACTCACACACTCACACATACCCAAAATGCTCATACATCCTGAGCAGTCTGAGTATTGACCCAGAAACTTGCCTTTCAACCTCAATACCCAATTGCAAACGAAAACATAGATGTGTGTGTGTGTGTGTGTGTGTGTGTGTTTGTCTTTGTGTCTCTGACTCCTATTTTGGGTTATTGTTTAACTGGTAGTAAATTCCAATCCATGTGATGATAAAATGGATGGTCACTCTTTTTGTGTGTGTGTGTGTGTGTGGGTTTTGGGGGGGTGTTGCTTAGTGGGTTGTCACGGAAATGACATCATCACATGGAATCTTTACTCAGCAGAGCAGCTGTTAAGGACACAGTTGCTAAGCAGTTTTTTACCCTTAGCAACCACCACTGTCCCTCTTCCTGCAGCTGAATCATGTGTTGTCTTTGCAAATATAAAGCCTACACACAAACAGACACTCACACACACACACACACACACACACACACACACACACACACACACACCTTGGCATTTGTAGACAGTCCCTCTGGGTGTGTGCTAACAGTGTGTATGGCATTTGTAGTCATATTGGTTATGAAGATGGTGGTGTTTGGTTAAAATTTGTGTGTGTGTGTGTGTGTGTGTGTGTGTGTGTGTGTGTGTGTGTGTGCAGGGTTCAGAACCGGAACAGGAAGTGTGTGAGATCATGCAGGAAGAGGCTGTGGTGGACGCTCCAGCACGTAGAGTGGGGCGACCCGCTCGCAAACGCAAGCCTCCCACGGTAGGTGCACACACACACACACACACACACACACATACACACACACACACACACACACACACACAGAATCTATTTCATCATGGCATGTAATTTATTTTGGAATTTATTGCCAGTTAAACATTAAGCCAGGATGCGCAGCAGTCGAAGAAGACACACACACTCTCACACACACTCTCACACACACTCTCACACACACACACCTGTTCAAGTTAAAATTTATGCTTTTAATATTGCTTTGAAGTGTTGATAGCTAAGTGTAAAATTTGGGCTGTTTTTATTATTTTAATATATTTTATATGTATATGTGAAGCCCCTCCATCCTGATCAGGGAGTTATTACCAAGATCAGTAACGCTGTGTGTAAAGATTTTTTTTTTTTAACAACAAAAACCCCTAGCAAAATTAGTCACATGCTGCAGATTGGTTATTGTTATTGCCCCAAAAAAAGTGTTAGAACAATACAAATAAATTCTTTAGTGAAGAAAAATCTTCATCTATAAGAAGACAAAATTATATCATTTAAATCAACAAAAGAAAAAAAAACTTAGATGCTTCCATGTTTACATTTTGTTAGTGATGTAGTCAAATAATATTGACCACACACCAAAGCATAGGTGTCAAACTCAAAGCCCACGGGCCAAATCCGGCCCACCAACTCATTTTCTGTGACCCACAAGAGCTTTTAAAGAATACGATTATTGTATCGTACGATTATCGTATCGTTCTTTGCATCGTTCCACTAGGTGGCAGCACCCTATTTCGAGTAACAGCAAGTCATTCATTACTCAAAAAAGGCCGCATGCTAGCTTGTTGGTGTTAAACGTTGTCAGAAAATGCAAGTGAATAAAGAAAAGAGGACAAATCCCTAAACGAATCATTTCCATGCAGGTTTCATGGTCGCTGTTTTAGAATACATGATCAGTGATTATTCGGCCCTCAGTCGTCTTTAAATTTAGTGATGAGGCCCTCAGTGAAAACGAGTCTGACACCCCTGTACTAAGGTCTGTTCAACCGTACACATTTACCCTCATCTTTTAGTTCAAATTTGTGCTGGTTACTGTAAACTTTACTAATAAATTAGTTGTTTGATACTTTTACAAGTAATCGTACGTTAGTTAATACAAAAAGTCAAAATTTGTGGTTCTTAATAATTAGAACAATCAGTGATCAAGTGACGTGTTCATTGAAGCATGGAACATACAACAACTCTCTGCCAGGTGCGGTTTTGTTTAGTGAGGACTTAAATTCATTACAGTTGTGCAAGTTACATGGCAGAGCTTAACAGAGCGTAACAGAACTTGATGCACCATCGTAGGACGTCTTGATGAACATGGATGCGCCCTGACTTCTCTTTATACCCCAATCATGCTCTAAGTGTGCACACAAATCGTGGAGCTCCAGGCTTTTTTACATCCTGGAGATCATGGACTTTGTGGCCCAATGTAATCCCAGGGTAACATTTTCAAAATATAGCAAATCTCCGCAGCGCATTTCTTGTTACTAATTCGAATTAGTTCAAATAACTGATTTATTGTTTGGCTCTATATTGACAAACAGGATTAGTTAAATATGACTATTACTACTCGTAGTCATATTAACTAACCTATTTTAAGTGTGTAGCTTTGGAGTCACCTTGATTAGGTAGTGGCTCCTCAACAGTAACTGCCTCAGTTTTCTTTTGACGTCGCTCAAGATTCAAGGTACAGTATATTGATGCCATGTTAACATGGTTGGCTGGAATTTGTCTTTGTGAACTCAGGGGTTGAGGAAACCATCACGAATTTCTGAATCGGAATTCCGAGCTGATGAGGCATTTTTTTTCCACCCAGTTACAAGTTTTATTAAAATGCATCATGAGCCAAACCTTCCACACGGGCGGCTTTTTGTGACATTCTACCGAGCTTTCACTAGGAATTAAGAATTAGGGGTGTCCCCCATTGTCAGAACATTTTGCAGGGGATTTGAATACATTTGGGGTGGTGGGGTGGGGGGGGTACGGCACACAGTGCTCATGAAATGGAATTGTACATCATAAGAAATTGAACAGGGTATTCAAGCATAACTTATTTTCTTGCCGAATGTTAAAGTTATGTGTCATATATGACAAAATGATTCTTTTCAAGAAAACATAAGCGATTACAAACCATATTAAACAAACAAGAAATATTTATTGCAGAATTCTGTCGATATCATGAGAATTACATTCCTACATGAGAAATACACTCACATATACTGATTTATGTTCTATAGTGTATTTTTTTACGGTCTGTATCATGAATATATTGCTCCGAGGTAACGGAATGTCTTTGTATTAGGTTCAATAACACTAAATTGTTTTGGACAGAACAGAATTAATATTATACATGTATATAAAACGGAAGAGACCCCGGGGCCGACCCAGAACATGCTGGAGGGACTACGTCTCTCGGCTGGTCTGGGAACGCCTTGGTATCCCCCCGGAAGAGTTGGAGAAAGTGGCTGAGGAAAGGGACGTCTGGGAGTCACTGCTTAGGCTGCTGCCCCTGCGACCCGACCCCGGAAGAAGATGAAGAAGATGAAGATATATATAAAACGGAACACTGCTAACCTTTAAACAGAGTTATTAATGCAACACAAGCCCCAAACTCGAGTGACACGAGAGCACATTTCTAGAATTAAGTACAGGGAGAGGACCTCAAGTCGTTAATGATGATGCCACGTCACATGACTCGAGAACAGGGTTCCCTGAGTTAAGCCTGGATGTACACTATAGAACGTTTCCTTATCAATGGGGCTACGGCCAGGAACACTGCTAAAAGGAGATATCGCTGATTGGCCGAAGTGTTAACCCTTCTTCGGGCTATTTGCGATTCTTTAGTTTGATTGGTCGTCCCGTGAGCAAGATTCCCGTGCAGTTATATAAATAAGTGCATAAAAGGGGCTAGACAGTGATGATTTAATTATGGGGATTTTTAGACGTTTCGGTACCTTTTTGGGCATCTGCGATAAAAAAACCCCCAAAAAACGAGATTTACGCTGTGACTGGACGTTGACACCTGACCTTTTTTTTTTTTTGTGGGAAAGTCCTCTCCTCGAAGTTTAATTTGTGCGGGAGGCACTAAAAAGTGTGGGAATCCCGCAAGGCCGCATGCTCTCAGGAGCTCTGATTCTACAGGTTCTGATTCTCAGCCAAATGCTTTGTGATCCTTACTGTGTGTTTTTAAGTTAATTTTCAGTGGCATTTTATACATAAGCACTGAATAGCACCATACAGTATAGATTATTGAAAAAAACTCATTTGAATATTAGGCCACGCCCAGTCTGTCTTTGCAAACTTTTCTTGTGTGTCTATTTCTGTTTCGGTGCTTTTTTTGTTTGTTTTTTCCACTTTGTTGCTGATATAATAGTAACAATAGCAACAATTTGTACAGATTAAAAGCTGTTCTACTATAATGGAGAGAGCATGGTGTCGGGATATTTATGTGTAATGCTGTGCTGTTTTTCTTCCTGTATTGATTATAGCAGTTTCAAGCCAAGGTGTGTGTGTGTGTGTGTGTGTGTGTGTGTCTACCATATTTAATTACTGTAAACTTTCCAGATCTGAACAATAGATACTACAGCGGCCGCGTCTTTCATCTGAGTGTATAACAGACACACACACACAGACACACACACACACTACACAGACACACAGATATATGTAAGTATTGTGAGGTATGTGACAGTTGAACTAGTTATACCATGAACATTACACTAAGTAATGTAAATGGTTCTGTGTGTGATGGCCCTGAGATGGTCTGGCGAGCTGTGCGGGGCGTACCACACCTTGGCCCAGAGTTGGCTGAGATAGGCTTGAGCCTCCCATTGATTCTCGTAGGATTAAGCGTCTCGGCAATTGGAGTAAGTGTGAGAGAGACAGAGAGTGAGTGTGTGTGAGAGAGAGAAAGAGCGAGAGAGAGCGAGTGAGCGAGCGAGAAGGGGAAGGAGCTTGTAGCAAGAGGCACAAAAATCTTCAATGCTGCTGCTGACTCTCAGTACTTCAACTCTTAAAGAGCTGTTTGCTAAAATTAAGTGTACATGTCCGATTTCTGCTACTAATGAGCTTCTGAATTTCTGAAAGTGCTGCAGTGTCCAAAATAAATACCAGCAGCTTCCACACTTAGTAGTTAGGAATATAACTTATTTATTTTTTATTTGAAATCTAACTGCAAGCTTGTGATGATAAACTTCCTGTTACAGCAGCTGACCAATCACCAACATCGCTTAGACTCGCACTGCAGGGAAACCACACATTTGCTAGTATCCTAAACACACTTACGTTCTGTCTTTCTTCATTTCTTTCTTTCTTCATTTCCCAGATAATTAGGGGCTGTCCGGGAACCTCAAAGTCCAGCTTTTTTTCTTCCAGACTTTGACACACTTATCCGACACTCAATACACAATATTGTGTTTCCTCAAACTTAAGGAGCGAATCAGCACATTCTTTTATCACATTCATTTTAAATGTGTGTTCCGGCTCAACATCACTGTCCTCACTTTCACTTCACTCTCCCGTCACTGATGCCACTATCTGTTCATCGGACATTATTTCGTGCCCCACGGCTGCTTCATTTTCGTCCACCCACTCAGACAGGAACGGGCCAGACAGGAAGGAAGTTGGAAAATCGTGACCGACCCGGACTTCCATCATCGATTCCCGGACTTGTCCGAGCATTATTCTGGCAATACCAAATAATGTCCGGCGCCAAATTTTGTATGGGAAATCTGAAATCCGGGAAATAGGGGTACAGAAAATCGAGGGTGAAGTGTAATTGCGAAGTTACTTTCAGCACCTGACAGCAAAGACATTTCTTTTATACAGCACACAGTTTTAGCCTTATTTAGTTTAGCCTATTTTTTCCGTACTAAATCAAAAGAATTAGTGTAAAGCTGAGTGAGTAGTTTTATTTCTTATATCTAATTCAGTAGCTTACGTTTGGACCTAAACAGTCCCTTTATTAACTTTATTTTAAAAGTAATTCAGTAAGTTCCTAAAAAAAATTTTCATCGTTTTATATAACAAAACTTCAGTAGATTAAATTTTTTTTTTTCACACAATGCAGTATGTTACCTGTGATTTCAGAGAAAGTGCATGTAGTTTACCTTAAACAAGTCAATTATTTAAAAATACAGTTTGATAATGGTTTACGTTTAAGAACCAATTCATAAACGTAATTTACATTTTAGGCATATTTCAGTAGTTTGCATTTCAAACCCGATTCAGTAGTTTACATATTTTTGTTTTCATCAGTAGTTTGCGTTTCATGAATTTAGTAAACTACATTTTAAGACCCACTTCAGTCCTTTACACATTGGATTTACTTCAGTAGTTTACATTTGAATCTAATTAATTCAATTCAGTTCAATTAATCAGCTAATTCTAACTTTTATTCAGTATTTTGGGTTATACCTATTCTGTATTTTGCATATAAAACCTAATTTACTAGTTTAAAATTGAAACCTAATTCAGTAGTTTATGTTTTAAATTTTTTAGCTTATTTTAGATTCAGTTTAGTAGTTTACAAGTTATTCCTATTTTAGTATTTTGCGTTTTAGACCTTATTCAGTATTTGACATTTTAAATCTAATTCATTACCTCCTTTTAGATTTAATTCAGTATTTTTATATTTCTGCCTAGTTCAATATTTCATGTTTTAGACTGAAGTAGTTTCAGCATTTTGCATTTTCCAAATAATTCAGGGTTATTTTTTTCCCTTTCAAAAAAGGATACTATTTATTAGTTTACATTTTAGATACACTGCCTGGCCTTGAAAAGTTGCTCATGCGAATATTTTGTTAGACCACTGTTAACAGCGTGCACTCGCCTTGCCATTATTACTTTAGTTGGTCAGGTAGCAGGTCAGCAACATTGATATGGAAGTATAATGAAGTCAGCGGATGATCTGAAATAATGAATGACCAGGATACCCCATCAATGAACTTTTTCTTCCCTGAAGGCACGGATATAAGATTTGGGTTTAAATAGTGGAAGAGTGGTTCAGGGAGCAAGAGGAATCATTTTTCAAGCCAACTGTGGATGGAAATAAATGTTGTGATGTTGCTTAAGTTTGTCAAAATGATTTCATGGTGATTATGTGCTATAATTATGTGCTATCAAGACTAAAGGCAGACCAACAATATATTAAAATGTACTTTTCTTTTCTTTTTTTTTTTTTTGGCCAGGCAGTGTATAAATCGACAGTTTACAATGTAGGTGTAATTCAGTAGTTTCTGTTTTTTCGATCTGATGATACACTTTTTCTTGTAGATTTAAATTCAGTAGCTTATTTGTATGCCCGATTCATCACGTTATTTTTAAATATAGTTCAGAATTTACATTTTAGAGCTTTCTCATTAGCTTATTTTTAAAAACAATTCAGTAGTTTCTTCTTACGACTTTAAGTAAAATCATGGTGTGTGTCTTACGTGGTCGGCTTAGGACTGGACGGTTTTAATACCACGCAGCGCACAAATAACTATTGTAATTCCACACAGGACCACCAGGGGTACTATGGAGTAGAGGCCATCAGCCGAATGCTTAGAATGAGCCAGGTATGAGACACACAACACACACACGCACCACAAACACAGAAACAAAAATACAACACAAACTGTTATGGAACTGCTTGGTAAAGTAAAGACACCAACGATACACAGAGAGAAGCAAACCAGGTGGTGGTCAGAAAACAGCAAGGTGTGATGTGTGAAAACACACATTTTAGTTTATTGTTGTCTATGTAAATGAAATGGTGGCGATTTGTCTTTTCTGTTACCTTATCTTAGTCAAATCATATTATAGGACCACAATCTCCTGGCTAAAGCGATTCCTCCAAAAAATCCTATGTTGATGGTGCCCGGGGTCCTATGTTTCCTCACTTCCCTACTCACTAGCCACTATCAAGGAAAAAAAACACGGTTTTGCATTATTTTGTGATACACCACTTACTCATTCATTTGTTGAACCGCTTAATGCTACGAAGATATCTCAGCTGACACTATGCAAAGGCGGGATACACCCTGAACAGCTCAGCAGACCATCGCAGGGCAACACACATTCACTCTCAGGGTCAATTTGAAACAGCCAGTTAGACTAATGTGCATGTCTTTGGACTATCAGAGGAAACCGGAGTACCCGGAGGAAACCCACTCAAGCATGGGGAGAACATGCAAACTCCACACAGAAATGCCCCAAGCATAGAAATCGAACCCAGGACCTTGTTGCTGTGAGGTGGACATGCTAAACACTACACCATATTGTGCCATACCATCCCTTTTTATATCTGTAAATATATATATAATATGAAGAAAAATAAAGCTTGGCTAAGAAATAAAGCTTGACGTTGTACAGTGGACCTGGTGTGTAGGTATCTAATGCATTTAACTTGTTTTGCTCATCTTGCGTTGATGCTATTATGAATCCTACCCAGGAAAATTATCTAGCATGAGTACGTAGGGTGTTTGTTATTCAATTTGTGTTTAAGTAGTGAGTAGCTATACTGCATACTGGTTAACCAAGCAACTAAACTATATTAATGACTGAAACAGTTTTAATAGTTCAATTAAACAGTTCATTGTTTCAGATCCTGGGTTCATCCAGCGCTTAGAGCATAAAAAGTTTGATCTAACGTGAACAAACTTGCAGTTAAACCCTGGCCTTCCAGTTAACCCACCCACTTTCCCCTTCTTCATTCACATGTTTTAACTGGCCAATCAGGATAAAGGTGGGTGGGCAATCCCTGTTCCTCTTCCACAGCACAGGATTCTGTACCCAAAAGAATGAACTAGCACTTAAACACCTGCTCAGCAATGATCCTTCCGTGGCCCTTGTCCATCATCGAGCGGTGCAAAAGGTGTGCCAAAACATTCTGCACAGCAGTAGATGAGCTGTGCGTCCAGGAATTATACACCTACGATGTGACGTGTATGTTAGATAAAACTCAGAACAGAGACAGCGTGGCCTGTTTTAGCTCGAGTATGTGGAAACTGAATTAAAGACAGAAACAGGAAGTTGTGGCTACGCAGGAGACGGCCTGAAAGAGACGGAAGTGAAGAGAGTAAAAGAAAGAGAGAAAAAGACAGATCCCCACCGATTCATTGCATCGGTTATACTGAAGTGCGATCATGGTGAGTTCATTCTGCCATTTTTGTTTGTTTCGTTTTTTTTTTCCACCTTTTGAAACTAGCCTAAAATGATCACATGTTCACTGGTCATGTTAGCAGTCGGCTACCAGGAAGCAAGCCCCCTTCCACTGCTAGCATGAGGTAAATGTACTTTGAATGAGTTTTTTGAATGAGAATTATGGGAAGGAGGCTGCTAGCAACTAATTGAACATGACATGTTTGCCCACTTTGGCATTTGTTGGAAGCTGGTTCTAATTGTAGCAGCTAAGCTCTGATGCGAATTTGCTATTACATGCTATGGTGTTCATTAGTGCTAATGTTGGTGATGTCATTCGTGCCCATCCTGCTGATGATCTTTCACACAGAATTACATAGTTCGACACCAGCACTTCTACACATTCTGGAAAACCAGGATATGCATAAAGTATCCTTACGATGTTGACTTGAAAGTTGTGCTCATCTTTGTGTCTTTGTTGTCACCTGAGAAAAAAATCCTTAGATTATTAATCCTTAAATATGTTAAAGATACTGATTTAAACTACTAGTAAGTATTTGTAACGGTAAACTAGACACATGTGCATTTACTGATGCCACACACACGCACACACACTCACTGATAGTATTTCCTCAGTGACATAGTTCCTGATTGTTTAATAACTATAGAGACATTTGTTTCTTGCTAGCTCGTGTCAGTTAGTTATGTTTAGCCCGAGTCCCAGGCCTGCTAGAGAGCCTCTTTAACATCTCATCTCTGTGTTAGGATTGGGTTCTGGTTCAGTCTGTAGGCATTTAAAAGCATCCGCTAAATTAATACTTGAGAATCTGCTCCTTGTTATCATAAACCTTCTTTAAATAGTAATTAAACACTCATTAAAAACCAACAGTGGCGGATTACAGCTGCTCTAATTGATTGTGAAGAGAGCTCAAGGGATTGTGGGAGAGGGAGTAATATATTCATGTGTCTGAGGTAAATATGTGGAGTGTGTGGGTCAGTGAGTGTGCGTGTGTCTAGTGGTGTAGTAATGTTAGCACTGTATCACCAGATACAATGATGTACTTTACATTAGTACTAGTGTAACAGTTACATTACTATGATATCATTGCTGCTATAATATTATAAATAATACTATCTACAATTACATTATTACTACATTATTATTACCACTAGTTATAATTACATTACTACTTCATTATTTATACTGCTACTTATAAATACATTACTTCTCCTTTATTAATACTACTAATTATAAATACATTACAACTGCATTATTAATACTACTACTTATAAATACATTACTACTGCATTATTAATACTACTTATAAATACATTACTACAGTATTATTAATACTACTACTTATAAATACATTACTACTGCATTAATAATACTACTTATAAATACATTACTACTGCATTATTAATACTACTACTTATAAAAGATTACTACTGCATTATTAATACTACTACTTATAAATACATTACTACTCCCTTATTAATGCTGCTACTTTTAAATGCATTACTACTGCATTATTAATGCTACTACTTATAAATACATTACTATTGCATTATTAATACTACTACTTATAAAAGATTACTACTGCATTATTATTGCTACTACT
>JAOUQZ010044389.1:0-11615 GCA_028564935.1 Neosilurus hyrtlii | reverse complement strand
ATGTTTGTGTTTGTGTGTGTGTGTTTGTGAGTGTATGTTTGTGAGTGTGTGTATAAGTGTGTGTGTGTGTGTGTGTATATAAATATATACACATACACACAGAGCAGTGCCATCTGGTTATACAAAAATGTGTAAGTTCGCAGTTGCGCAAGTCAAGTTATATAATCTGAGGAGCCTAGCAGATCAGAACAAAACACATAAGTGATTTAGATCAGAATAGATTTGGAAAAAAAACATTAATGAAAAATAGAACACTTAACTGTTAACTGTCAACACCCTTGATAAACTTGTTAAACAACATTGTAACAAGAACAATTCAGCATTACCAGTTGTAGTCTCACTACTTGTTTTTAGCTCTCCTTTTTTCAGCTTTTCAAATGTTTCAATGTCTTCCTAGTTAAAGTTACTCATGTGAGTTTCCATGGAAACTGATGATTAATTCTACCCCCCAAAATTTTACCTGATAAAGAAGAAATCGTATTATTACCTCTACAAGGATGAACTATATACTTCTGGTGGAGGTATTGTATTCATTGGTGTTTGTTTGTTTGTGAATAATTTCCTGAGAAAACTGCCAGACAGATTTCAGCCAAACATAGTCAATACGTTACCTCACCCGAATCCTAAAAATGATTTGCTTTTGGAAGGTTAAAGGTGAACATCAAAGTCATAAATTTAGAGAAAATCCCTATCTTTTAACATAGGGCGATCTTACCCTAATCCTAATCCTAGCCAGATTTTTCAGGTTAATCAATGAATTTGTCACCATAATCCACATGTGCTCAGCAGAAGTACCTTTAGCATGCCGTGAGTGCCCTTCTGGTTAACATGGGATTTAATCTGTTTATAATGACTTTTAATGGCCAATAGATGGCAGCAGCATAAGAAATGAACTGAGTACTACTACAAATGTAAACAGAAAATGATAATATTAACATTACAGTGTTTATGTTCTCAGAGATATTAACGAAACGCAGTTAACATAATAAAATAAGCTGGGGCAGTGGTGGCTCATTGGTTAAGGCTCTGGGTTATTGCTCAGAAGATTGGAGGTTCAAGCCCCAGTACCACCAAATCTTCTACTGTTGGGCCCTTATTCAAGACACTCAACTGCTCAGTTGTATAAATGAGATCAAATAAATAAATAAATAAAAGTTAGTCACTCTGGAAGGGTGTCCTCCAAATGCCAGGACTCAAAAGGCAGGGGAAGCAAAATAGGCATTCCTTATAGGACATCAAGCTAGACAACTCTGTTTATTTACAGAGATTGTGAGTGAAGCTTCTTGTTTAAGACCTCCCACAATCTGTGGCCTGCAGCTGAATGTTTAAATGTAGGCGGTCGGGTCTCAAGTCTTTTACCCTCTTCTTGCGCACATATGACCTTTGAGAAAAGGTATTTCATATAAAGAAACAACATAATTTTTTCTACGGGCTGCCGCCATCATGACTTGGATTGAGTAGCTGTTATGTATGCCAGATTACCATGATTCCATTGGTAAAGTTATTTCAAATGCCAACTGGATTACACTGCATAATACTATGATTACAATAATGCAAAAAATAAAAAATATCTAGATGTTTGAGGACATCCTTGATTTACTGAATTATTCAAATACAATAAGATGAAAAGTGTCATTCATTTGCGATGAAAATTTAAAATCATTGGTTAGCAATGAAACCTGACCTAAAGAATCTAAAGGCTGCTGGTTCGATTCCTGAACCAGCAGGAAAAATGCAACCCCAACTGCTCTCCGGGTGCCCCAGTGTGTGTGACAGCCCACTTCTCAGACTGTGTGTGTGCTCACTTTGGATAGGTTAAATGCAGAGGCAATAATTTCCCTTACAGAATTGATACAGTATATAAATTATTATTATTATTTTTTAAATCAAAGACACCTTAAAATAATTCTTTCATTTATTTGCCGAACCGCTGAATCCAGCCAAGTTTGGGCAAAGACATGGTACACCCTGAACAGCTCACCAATCTATGGCTGGGCCAACATACACAACCATTCGCACATACCTATTGGCAAAATGGTATAGCCAATTTGTCTAATGTGTATGTCTTTGAACTGTGGAAGGAAACCAGAGTACCTAGAGAAAACCTATGCAAGCACCAGGAGAACATGCAAACTCCACACAGAAACACCCTCACCGAGCACATTCCACCCTGTAAATAATAGTGCCCTGTAAAATAAACAGTTACTAAGCATTTAAAAAATATTATTTTTAAGATAATATATGATTTGTTTTCAGATTAAGGGGGAAAAAAAATCATTCATCAGGTCGGGCGGTGCCCCAACGCCCCCTATCGGCCAGCCACCAGTGACATACAGTCACATGATCAAGAAACTGCACCCTCTGAGTTCTGTGGTTTTATGTAAAAAGCCATAATAAAACACAAATGATTCCATTGTGTCATTATTAATTTGACAAAAAATTAAGAAGAATTTGTTTTTGTGTGAAACACAAAGTACACACCATGATTCAATAACTTGTAGCACCTTTAACATCATTGTTTTCTCTGTGATTTTATCAGGCTCTTACATCATTGTGGAGGACTTTTGGCCCTCTCTTGTTTACAGTGTGTTTCAGGTCATTGATGTTTGAGGGCATATGTTTACACACAGCTAACCCTTTAAGAACTAACTGACAAAAATGGAATTTCTCTTTCCATTATCTCTTGTTCAAACATTCAAGTGATAAGAGTAAAGGAATTGATCTCAAAAAAGATGGAGAAATTCTCCCTACTAGTTCCATAGGAATTGTAAATCGGACAGAATATGCAGGTTTATACCAAGGTTTAAAGGGCTGAGGTTCGGCCACAGAATTTTTATTGAGTTGTGGTCTGGACTTTGACTTGGCCATTGCACCACATGAATTAAATTTTTTTTTGGATATTCCGTTTTAGTTTTGCTGGTGTGGCTGGGGTCATTGTCTTGTTGTATGACCCGATTGTGGCCAAGCTGTAGCTACCAGGGAGATGGCCTCATATTTGCCTCTATATATGTATTCAGACACTTTATTTGTCTGAATAAGTTTACAAAATTATTAAAATGTGCATACATCCCAGAGAACTGCTGGTTTCCATGAAGGTGGAGTATGATATGGAGTCATTGGGCCACATTGATGGCATTTTACTGGCATGCACTAATATTTTCCTATCTGGGATTTGTTCTTAGCTATGAACAGAATCTACAAATATGAAAGAGCACTCTTATGCACATATCAGTATCGAAGTGATGCTGCAAAATCACTACTATTTCCCTTTTTTTTTTTACGATCCATAATATCATGTCAAAGAGTGAAAAATATATTTGTTTACCATATTAAACTTTTTAAATCATTATTTTTATTATGTTAAAAACCATCATGAAAATAAATATCACTATATTATGCATCAATTATGATCCATGGAAACCATGGCTTATATAATAATTGATAACGCTATTTACAGGGCGATCATAGAACGATTCTTTCAAGACTGGCACAGTAGTATTTAATCTTAGTAGAATAAATTACAGTTTACACTTAGGAGCGCGCATCTTCGAAGCCCATGTGGATTCATAATCAGATACTGACTCCTAAGCCGTTTTCGGCTACTAATAGCTTTTCTTAAGGAGCTGTGCAACACCTTGAGCTGAAATTGGCCAATGCCCATCATTCCAACTGGATACCCCCAAATTTTCTGGTACTGACTGCCTAGGTTTTTTGGCCACAGAGAGATTTTGGAGGGAGCTTGGAGACCGGGTGGGGATATTATCAGAGGGATCTATCAGCTGCACCCTCAAATGAGTCCTGAAGAGTATAAATCTACAGAACAGACAACAAACTAAATTCCCCTTTTCTAAACATCAACAGCATTCAATCAAGAATTTTCGTCCTGTTGCTGCTTTAACTAACATTATGAGTGCAGTTGATTGCACACATTCTCCTGATCCATTCCCATACCTCAAACCTAAACAGTACCACTTAACTTATGTCTAAATCTCCTGCAACTCCCAGATCCATCTGTTAAATGTGGTCTCCCATTTCCCACACTTTTATTTTTACAATGATGTGCTGTATTAGGAGATCAGGGATAAGAGCTACATGTGTTTGGATTGACAGTAACAGTATATCAATTTAATACAGTATGTATTTGATACACTATGCAAAAAATACAGCCAGTGGTAAGCTGCTTTAAACACACCAGAGAAGGGTGTGGTCGCAG
Organism: Neosilurus hyrtlii; assembly: GCA_028564935.1. Classification (NCBI taxonomy): domain Eukaryota; kingdom Metazoa; phylum Chordata; class Actinopteri; order Siluriformes; family Plotosidae; genus Neosilurus; species Neosilurus hyrtlii. The sequence continues at coordinate 7,402 of JAOUQZ010044389.1, read as the reverse complement.
TTGCAGTTACAGTAGCACACGCCTGTTTTTGGCGATTGTTTTCTTGGCCTCTGATTTTGGGTCAAACCACTTTTCACAATTCCCACAGGACACTATTCACAATACTGAATATTCTGGAATTTACATTCTGCACAAGAATCCCTTCATTTTAAATAAAATAAAATTTTTTCTCCTCTTAGATTTCTTCCTTCTTTATTATTGTTATATTATATACTATGATTATTTGTGTGTGTGTACGTGCCCCATGTATTTTTATGGGGATTTAAGTGGCACATGCTTTCAGTTTTCAACAACAATTCTAAGAACACAGCTGCAAAAAAATCACCAGTTAAGGAACGTCATAAATTTGACATAGACTTTTCTTACGATTTTTTTTAAAAGAACAATTTTTACGTATTTTTTCTTAAGAAAAGTTTACGAAAAAACTAAAGAAGGTATTGATGAATGAGGCCCATTGCATTTCTACATTGACTGTTTTTGTTACTACAAGAATCTGGGATTGTTACTTTTACCAATTTTCTGAGTTAGTTTAATAATTTGATGTTTAACCTCAAATTTGAGATCTACAGTAAAATTTGTAATATGCACATGCTCAAAAAAATGGGTAACAAAGGTCCAGATATGTCAGAATGACATTATACAACATACTGACTTTTGCATGACCATGTACTGCCATCTATTGGACTGTAAGACACAAATGCAGTATCAATATGCAATAACATTAGGAAATGTAAAAATAAATATGAGAATTCGCCCAACGACTCCAAAATTTACTGGGTTCCTCCTTGGCCCATGCTACACCCCACAGAAGATAATGACGTAGAAATGACATTGTATGTATTTCTCTTTCTTTTTTACAGTCAATGATGTATTAACATCTGTTAATGTGGCCACCGTGTAACGAGTGTCTGGTACTGTATCTCCCACTGGTCAACAATGCCATGAGAGCCTTGTAATAACCCCAAGGTGCCCCCCCAAAACAAACAAACAAAAACAAACAAACAAACAAGGATATTAAGAGTTAAATTAATATAAATTAACTATTTCATGGACAAATATTCTTAAAGGTCAGGTTCCCACTTGCAGGTTAAGCAGGTCCATTTCTAGATTTTGGGGGCCCTATGCAAGATTCAAGGTGGGACAAGCAATTTAAACCTTCAGAAAATAATAATAAAAGGTTGTCTGCTTTTCCCTTGGGCCAGTCCTGCGGCTAAGTTATTAGGAGGAGCTGTGAGAATCAGTTAGAAATCTACTGCTTCTGTATCTGTCTGCATTTGTTTTTAGATACAGGATATATTATAATGTACTGTATTTAAAATTATGTTGAGTGTTTAATATGTATAAGGTGTATAAGGTTAAGATGTATAAGGGCAGAATATATAAGAAGAATTCTAAAATTGTTTTCATTATTAATTCAAAATAATTTCATAGTAGACAGTTACATTGCTATGCTAGTGGTAAGTGAGTTGCCAGAGTGGTATGGCCCAATGGGTTGTCTGGAGGAATGCACATCACAGCTGGTATGAGTCAGCCAGATATACCTTTAGCAATAGCATGCTCTTCCCTGGTAACACTGATTCCGATTCATTCTCGACAAATGCAACGAAAATATGGATCAATCATTGGAAATAAAGAATTTGAAAGAAGTTTGTATTTTTTTTTTAATAATTAGACTTTTCCCACCTAACATGACTTTATCGGCTTGCTGAAAACAGCACACCTCTCATCTTTAGAATGGGCACATTTTTTTCACCAGCTTTCTTTTGGAGGAGGGGAAGAGGAGGAACATAAACAGCAAATAAGATAGTTAGGCTGCACCCTACTAACAGCGCTGTTAGTGGCAGAAATAGGTCTTTGCTACTTACTCTCAGATATGGCTTACAACAGAAGCTTTGACAGCTCAGGGCCACAGTGTTTAGCTGTAAATTTGAATAACTAACTAACCAAGATGGCAGAGAAGGGGAGTTGTCTGCCACGGGGCATAGCCTATCTATATTATATTATATCTAATAAAAATAAATGAATAATAATGTCTATTAGCATTTACTGTAAAGGAACAGCATGATCTGATTGGTCGGCTGTCAGTGGATTAAAATATCTATCCCAAGTGGATAATGCTTGAATCAAAACTTCTGAAATTCATTGGTTGTTATGATCACTTGGAGAAAGTGGCATCATCATTACAAAATCTCTGAATGAGTATAAACACACACCTTTACAGAGTGCTGTTTACTTATAATTCCGTGTAGTATGAGGGCACAGAGCTCACTTGTTCTGCCTCAGTCATGGATAAAACATAAAAATAAACTATAAAAAAATCTCTTCAGTTTGCTTTTCTTTATGTTTCCACATAGTATAAACTAAAAGTCTTTAAGGGATGTACTGAAAAGCCATTACACATCTATAATGCATGTGCTCACCAATTTGTTTTTTTTTCTGATGTTTCTATGTAGTATATACTAAAATAGTTTTTCTTCTCTGGGTCAGTGCATGTTTCCGAATTGTGTAGTCCCTTTGAAGTTCTGTGTAGGGGACTTTTCAGTAACACCACCTCTCCATTAGTGAATAATTAGTGTGACATCTGAGATGAACACTAACATAACCACCTTTTCATCTTGTACAAACTGATCTTTATTCTCTTCTTCAACATCACCCATCAGATGTTCAAACCCTTTGCTCAGTTCATCCATCGACTCCTGGTGTTCTGTTGGCTGTCCTCATCCTTCTGATGAATTTGTTATCCAACTCATATTCCAGTGCAGCCTGCAGATTTTGGTAAAGTCTGATGCACCAAAGAGCCCCAGTACAACCATGCTAACTCTGGTTCCAGCAATGGAAGATTTAGTAGCTGGTTGAGATTAAAAGTGTCCTTTAAACAGCATTGCCACTGGCTATAAGCATGAGCCAACTCCAGATTGACAGGCTCCATATTCTTACAACTAAGTAGCCTTTTAAACACCAAATCCACTGGACCAATCTCTCAATCCGTCTGCTGTTCCCTGCACAGGTGTCCATAGACCAGACAGGCCAGTAAAGCCCAGAATATTTCTGCCTTTGGCTTAGGCTGTTGTATTCCTCTACATAAACTTGTTGTGTCTCTGCACTAAATGTGCTGCATTTACTGTTTTTTTTGCCACCTTGCACACAACAGTTTCTCAAACATCATCTGCCGTGTGACCTGAAATGTGTTGTTGCTTAGTCCAAAATCCTCCACTTGGATTTTCATTATGACCCTCTGATTTATCAGGACTGTAATGTTGCTGGAATCCAGCTTTCCTTCTGCCAAATGTTTTAGGATCCAGTTCTGGTAAAGAAACTGGAGGCCTTCTTTGAGGTTCTTCACTTGTGAAGAATTGGGCTATAGAGCAGAGCTTGAGTCTGTATGTCTCTATTTCCTGATTTATTGCAGTGCTATGGCTATTTGATTTCTTATTATTCCCCAAATTTTAAATTATTAAAAGGAACACATAGGTTCTTAAACCCAAAGCATTTAGCAGGGATGCATTTTGACAGAAGATTTATGATGGATAAAATGAGTGACTGGTTGTTCCACCCTGGTTGTTAAAGATATAGAAATCACTGTCACCTGACAATTCCAATAATTGTCCAGAGCAGCTGGACCCTCTCCACCTCTCCCAGACACTGAATAAAGGGAATCCTGAGTTTCTGGAGGACCTGCTTGAACGCTTTTTTTATAAGAATTGGTAAACTTTCTACTGAATTACCTCTACACAAGTCATTAGCGCTTTTGATCCTTTCTTGGGATCTTTTCTTTATAGTGTCAAATTTGTTCCTCAGGCATCATCCGCTCCATCAAGCACCACTTAGGGCTTAATACTGTGCACACTTAGATTTGAAAAAAAAAAAAATACTTTAACTGTTTTCTGAAAGTCATTATAGTCTTCACCATGTGTTTGGTCCAAATCAGACCCAAAATAAAGGCAATAAAAGAAACTGGATCCACTGGTGATGAGATTTGTCTAAAAAAAAAATCATTGTTTTCAATGTAGATGTGAAGACTACTAACTCTTATACTTAAAGTTTGACACTTTTATCCTTTTTTAAAAAAAGTATAACAATGCCTCAAGTAAGATGTTATAACACAAAGAAAATCCAGATCTGCTTCTCTAGCTCTCAATGCATCTGAAGAATTTGTCCTGCACTGTGTCCTTGTGTGCCACATGTGCCCTTCCTTTAACTATATTTGACTTTCAAATTTTCAGATTTTTCATACACTTTTGCATACATTGAAAATATTTCCTTGGACTTCTATAGTGTACTGAAATGTTTACTTTCACTTAGAAAGAACCATAAACCCAGAGTCGGCTGAGATGGGCGCCAGCCTCCCCGCGACCCTAAGTAGGAATAAGCGGTTCAGAAGATGAATGAATGAATGAATGTTACTAATGCAGACCAAGCTCTGGCCCCAACAATACAGAGACCAAATAATCCGTAACAACGGGTCCGATACACCATATTCCTGGAGCACACCCCACAAGATAGCCCAAGGGACATGGTAGACATGGACACGGTCGCTTTTTTGGACTTGTAAGCAACTTATATTTTGAGTTTGGCAGGCTGACCATTGCCTCTCTTGTCTCCCTCTCATTTCACAAAAGTGCAGACTTAGGTGATGACAGATACTGCAACACCAATGCACCTAAACTTAACACCATGCCTTGGCAACCACACCTCCAGCAGCTGTTGTGCTGTTCATGGCTGGCATGGTGTGAATAATTTGAAAAGATGAATGTTTGCTGGCACACTTCTTCACACAGTGTTGGCTTGTAAAATGGCTAAAATGGTTGATTACATGACTGTAAAATGTTCATGTACCTAATTAATAATAAGGGTAAATGTTCTCCTGCCACTGTGTGCTGGCTAACTAACAATAAATATAGAGAGAATGTTCACACTGATTATAAATCAAAGGCTCGAGACAGGTTATATGTTTACTGTTGACCTGGTAATGTTGAATTCTTTTTAAGGGCAACATATTAGATTTGCAAAGCTGGGGATGTTCATTTATAGTACATTATATTGTATGTATTTTATCTTACCATTTTATTTCACAAATTGCTATTATGAACATTTCTGAGCAAAATATTTAATCAGTTTTTCAAAAGTAAACTATGATAAAAAATATTTACATTTCAATAAAAAAAAATCTGCACAAAATCTGATGTGAATAATTGTTTTAATAATATTAAATGGGAACAAATAAAAAAAAGATTTTCACAACTTTACATTTTTAAAGTGTGATAATGATCACAGGTGCTTCACTAAAGAATCTCGTGCTTTTTTTTTACCTTGAAAAACATGAATGATGGAACACAGGGTAGTGGATTTTTTTGTTATACTAACTACTGGTATTCTCCTGGGGAAAATCATTCATTCACTCACTCATTCATTTGCCGAACTGCTTAATCCTACTAGGGTCACGGGGAGGCCAGAGCCTATCTCAGCCAACTCTGGGTGAAGATGGAGTACACCCTGACCAGCTTGCCCATTCATTGCTGGGCCAACACACACAACAGTTCACACTCACACCTAGGGGCAATTGGAAGCAGCCATTTAGCCTATTGTGCATATCTTTGGACTGTGGTGAAAAAACCCAGAAGTTACCAGGGGCCAGACTCACTGTCCCTCTGTCTCTCTGTCCCAGCGTCCCACCAGTGTGTCACATGACCTGCACTCTCTTTGATGATATAGTGGCTCTAGGCAGTAGTGGCCCTCTCCATGACATCATTACCTCATTATTCTATACAGTATGTGACATCATCTTCTACTGATTGACTTTAGGCTGACTCACAAGTAAGCAATCTTGTCCAAAAGTACAAGCAAATTTTATGGAATTTGCATATTTTCGGAAATAGTCACTCGAATTCGAGGTAAATGATTCGTGTTTGCAGCCTTGGAGAAAAAATTTGGGCCTGCGCAAAAATTTGCTGTGAAATTAGAATCATTAGATATTATTATTACATATTCAAGGGCATTTGAAGAGACTAATTATGAACATAATGGCAGTATTTTTGTCCGAAACCATGTTACACTATTTCGTGGCTTTATCACTTATGTGTGAGCTGAATGATGATATTACAGAGAGGGGAGCTACCACCCCAGGTCATCTCTCCTGCAGAGATTTACACACAGCTAATAATGAAGATTATAAACTTATCTACTTTTTGAAAGTGACAGGACTGGAAAAAAATAATGAGTGTCTTTTCTCTCTCTGTCTCTCTCTCTCTCTCTCTCTCTCTCTCTCTCTCTCTCTCTCTCTTTCTCTTTCTTTTTTCCTTGTAAACCAAGAATTAGTCTGTATGCCAGAAAACTCCAGACCAAAGAGTGGCAATAATGCACTTATACATTTTGCAATCACCATTAAAACACAGTAAACAAACAATAAACAACAAGAACTGAAACAAAGACACTTAACAACAGCAAATTTGGGGACAGCCAAGCATACGGGATGAGGAGAATTAATTATGGTTAAATAATATAGGATAAATATTGATATTATGAATCCATTTGAAGGCAAAAGAAGGTAGGACAGACCTACTTGTGAATAAATCCAACAGTCTCTACCAGTATTTACCCGGGGGTTGAGGTTCTCATTTTAGAAGCCCCTCGCTCCTGCTCCTTCACTTAGAAACTGTGAAGTTGACTTTCTAGTGCTGGTGATATCAACTCTTTTAGTAAAATGATTTAGGACTAAAACCACCATTACAGTTAAGGATAACCAACTAGATTCCATGTTAAACTGTGGTGAATTTTCTGCTACATGGTGTGCATTTTATCGGGCTAATTAATAAGCCTATTTATGCGAGTTCTGTGTGTGTTCCAGAGAGAAAGAAGCTGGAGACTGAGTAAACTGTCCGAGTTAGTCTGTAAGCCAAAGCAGAGAACCCCAGACCAAAGAGTGGTGATTCGTACATATATATATAGTACAGTTCGCGATCACTGTTAAAAAAAAACCCAAAAACAAAAAAAAAAAAAAAAAAAAAACAAGCTGTAGTACATGTGTGTTTTACAACTGGAAGAACATGGAACCATTGAAGACAGAGTTGGAAGCCAAACAACAAGCTAAAATAAAATTACAGAATTGAACACAAAATAACAAATCAGTAAATAACTAATGTAGAACATTTAGTGAAACTGAAATTAAATTTATTGAACAACAGTAATGTGATGGTAAAAAGATCAAATGACCTACCCTACATCAATATCAAACTTGCAATGTTCAGAGTGATTTAAATCAGCAAATGGTATTTTGTTTAATAATTTAAACATACAATTTTAATAAAAAAAATTAGATGTGCAATACGTCCTTAAAGCATGATTTTCTTATATGTTGATGCATGTTTTTCTTAAATAGTTTAGCCAAGCCATTTAAAATAAATAA
>JAOUQZ010044388.1:0-11620 GCA_028564935.1 Neosilurus hyrtlii | reverse complement strand
ATATAAATATATATATATATATATATATATATATATATAAAAAAAAATGTGTATATATATATATATATATATATATATATATATATATATATATATATATATATATATATATAAACATACACACAATACATGAGACAAAACACTCACATGTGCTTATGTACTACTTGAAGTGCAAGAACAGTCAAAGATCATTTAATAATTTCAAATCTCAACTTATCTTCCCTTTATCAACCCTTTACCAACATATAAACTCTTTTCTGCAAAGCTCTATTGATGGCTCTAGCTTTGCAAAGTGGTTGGTCATGGAAGCATTTCTAGAAAGCAAAACAGTAGCAGAGTCCTACATAGAACCTTTAAGGTTTAGGAATCCCCTGGCGTGTGAAAAGAAATGCAGGAGAATTTGATCACCTGTAAATAAAGAGTTCTATGCAGCACCTGTCCTTATGTACATGCATGCAACTGGCGAATGGGTCTAAAGCCATTTAAATAATGTCAATAAATAATAAATGAAATATAAATTAAAAATTAAAACGTAGTGTCATTAGAGTGTTTAAAATGACATTTTTTATGAGTCTGTATAAAAGTGCATTGGGTTCCTTATATTAAAATACTACGGCCCACTTCACTTTGCCTCATGCCACACCAATTAAGAACTACTGATTAAAACACCACACTGAGTGATATTTCTTGGGATATATGTCATAGCTGACTGAAGCTGTATTCTACAGGACATTGGGTGGAAACCACACTGGATTCACAATCATATACAGCTGTATTAATGCATGTTTACAACAATCTGACAACATAAATATTTGCCTGTTTACTAAAGCGGTGCAAGACGGCTCACGTACTGCAGACTTCATGTAGGCAAGCTGTGGAAAATAAGCTTTATTCATATGAAATTAATTTGGGAAGCCAACAAACCTAAGCGACCCAATTCTACCTATTGTTAGCACTTGTTTATATGAGGCGGAGTTCTCTACCCCTGTGGACATCTAATGAAAAGACTGATTTAGCTCAGCCGAGATGAAATGCATGATTTCAAATGATGCCACCTGACTTTGATGAGCTCCAGTGTGACGCTCAAGGCCGGTCATCTCATTAGACCTGGTGAGTAAAGAGTTGCTACTGATGTGGGAATATACACAAAGAGATTCCTAAAGTTATTGCTATGTAAATCGCGTAAAAGCCCATAAGCAAGTTTTACCTTTTGAGGAATGATAATCGAACACAATGTGCTACATTGTGTGGGTTAAAAAAAACACGATATATGTGCTGTGAACTGATGAGATCAGCGCTCATGGTTAAACATCAACTTACTTAATTTTCGGTGAAGTGAACTGCTTTTATAGTAATGCACTCTGAATCAAGCCTATTAAATGCTACTACTATTATTATTAGGTTAGGATTCAGCCACTGGTTCACAAAAGGACTGAGCTGCTTCCCTCAGAGGAACAAAGTAGAACAGAAACCTTAGCAAATAAAGTAAAAGCTTTCCATTCATCAATTCATCCACCCATCCATCCTCCCTTCCATCCCTCAATCAATCCAACCATCTATCCCTCCTTCTTTTCATCCAATTTCTCTTTCATTCCTTCCATCCATCCTTCTCTTTATTAATATCTTCTTCCATCTTACCTTCAAGTCATCCATTCATCTTTTAATGAATTGTTCATCTTTAAATCATTCATTTTATGAAAGGTGTTGACTTGGCACCTTGCCAGAAAAGGAAACCCTCCCATTTCTGTTGAAAGATTTTCCTTCATGGAACTATTAAGGATTTAGCAATTTTTTTTTTTTGATAAGTACACCTTTTCATCTATCCATCTGTTTGTCTGTCCACATGCCTACCTACCTACCTACCCTCTTGGGAAAACAACAAAGGCTCTAAACTTTCTTTAGATTGTTGAAAGTTTTAGCAAGGTGTTTAAACTTTAGGGATTGTCCCAGATGGTCAAAAATTCCTTTAAAGAGCTAGATGGAAGTTTTATTTCTAAGAACACAAAGATTTCAGATGTATTTGATACTGATGAAACTGCACACAATGGACGAAAGCAAAGTTTCCGTCAGATATACAGTACAGTAAATGCTTGACTCTAAGTCTCTATACTTATTTGCACAAACATATATTAATTTTTTGTTTCTTTATATTAACTTTTTTTCCTTTAAATTAACAAATTCAATAAATGCCTCCTTTTGTTTAGATTTTTGTTTCTGTTTGTTCTTGCACTTACTTTGGATGAGTGAACTGGTCCTGTAGTTTGACCTTCTCCACCAAATCTCCTCCAATGCTGCGTACCAAATCGTAAAAGTCGTTCTCAGTGTAGCCTTCAGCTGGCAGCCAAAATGAGATGTCATTGAATAGTGGTGGATATTTACTGAGAGCCTGAGACAGACACAGACAATACAATCGGGTATAGATAACAGCTAACAGCTGAACCTCACATTCAGTATTACAGATCTCACACCTTTTAGCCAGAGACTTAGACAGGCAATAAACACAGGGAAAGGAAAGAGGTATTTATTAGAGATATATGAACCTGCTTGATGATCTAAAAGATGGAGATTGGACCCAAAGGTCCACTCTGCTGGATTTAGGAGAATCTATTAGCAGAAATGAAATACATACTCATAACTATGTTTTCATTAGTGTGTGTTTACGTAACTATCAATTGTGATTTTTAATTAATTATTTGTTTATTTATTTATTTTGAAGCTTAAAATTTGCCCACTTATGCTGGGTCTCTGCCCCTACTTGGCTTTGCAGACAAATACACAGTTGGATACAATGTCCAAAAATTAGACTTTATTGATTTGGGATAAAACCAGGAATCAAACCCGATCTGTATTTTCAGTATATTGAGACACTGGGAAAGTTTTATGCTGATATGTGACTTATTTTTTGAGTTATTCTGCTGAAACCACCAGACTGGGAGCAGACAGGAGAGAGAACTTTAGTAAAACCAAGAAATACTGCCCCATCAGTGATGGATGACCAAACAAACCATCACCAGACCAAAACAGACACTGTTAGCTACACAAAGCTTTTAGTCTGCTCAAAGTGCATAGCTCGCCTGACTTTCTGCAGCACCATGGATAAATATGTACAACTAAGCAATAGAGGGTTAAGAGTCTTGCTCAAGGGCCCCAGCGCTAGTGCTGCGGATTGGACTCCAAACCTTCGGATCAGTAACCCATTGTCTTAACCACAGAGCCACCACTGTCCAGCTGCATTATTTTGCTTCTGTTCCTGTGTAATATATACTAAAACAAACCTCAGGCTCAGTGGATGCCAAACTGAACAATCCCCATTGAACAGCAGCACTACCTCACCTTCAGTACATTAAACATTGTTCATCATTACATTATTTTAAACACTGAAGGACCTGGCATAAAAATAAACCAATAAATAAATAAATATAAAACAATATATTGAATCTAATCAAATTTATTTGCCATTTCCTATTATTACACTACAATAAATCAAATTTTGTTTCTTTCCAGAAATGAATGAGGTGCCAAATTAACAAAAACATTAAATACATGGCTTAGAAGTAGCGTAAACAATCATATTTTTGGTTTACCTGAAATATTATCATAGGAAATGCTATCATTTTAACTATAGCATATTGAAGATATTTGAACATTTGGCCTGGATGTAATTTTTCACAGTGAAATACTGTGAAGACAGTTGTCATCTCAAGGTATGTGCGCAAGACTTAGTGAGCAAAACTACATGACAGAGTGCATTGTGCTTTCAGTCAAAAGTGAAGGCGAGTAGTATGGTTCGCTGAATGTGAGCTCTGCTTCATTCCCAAATTTCTTATAAATACGAGAAATATTTATTTATATTCAGATTGACACAAGACATGGTCACATTTCCACCAATCTGAGGGCTGGGACATAGAAACAGACTACAGAAACTCTGGTTGGTTGTACTTGATGCATCATCCATATTTCCTCCAGTTGAATTATGCTGTGGTAGGAACACTGGGTTAGAATACAGAAGTGTATTATGGTTGAGTCGGACAATTTTTGTTTTGAGCATGGGTGTTGGCTGATGGAAATTATTTTGAAATGGTATTAATCAATACAATTAATCGCCCAACCAATTGATCAGTCAACCATTAATCCATCCATCTGCCATCTTTATACAACTGAATAAGAGCCAAGTCTTGTTTAAAGACCAGCAAACGGTTCCTCTGATGCCTGCCAACTTATTTCCTCCAAGTCACAAAGCACTGTCCAGCTCTGCACAGTTATATTGACAAAAGCATAAACCCATCCACTACAGTACACCATAATGACCGGCTGTTTGTTTTATCATGACCATTTGTGCCTGGGCACAATTCTGAGCGGGATCGTTACATCTGAATTCTGAAAAGAGTCAGAACTTTTGCAGCACTTTCTTCCCATCAGTGTTCACGGCACATTCATATCCTAATATATAGAAATAAATCAAATTATAAAACTGGAAAAAACAGTCTGTCTATCTAAATCATTAGGGAAACAAGAGGGAAAAATACATATTATATAATGGTGAAGACAATTAGATTGACTCTGGGTCGCTTCTCTGATAGAAGCATTAAGAAGAAAAACAACCCAGCCATAAAAGGCCTGAAAGATGATCATGATACTGTATTACTGGATGTTTCCTTAGAGGAGGAAGGCGAGGCTTTAACAGAAGGTAAGTAAGTCTGTAAGGCTTTTTACACCCGTGCCTAGTGACTCATCAGACCCAGAGCTTATTACAGTTTCTGTAGCATGAAGTAACTAGGAGTGGGGCGCCCCTGGGTGGGGCGCTACTTCGTCGCAAGTTACCTTCCCAGTATTTTACTGGTAACTATTTATACTACAGGGTGGACAGGGGCACACGTGTCCAGTGGTCTTAGCATGGCAGGGGTTTAATGGTGTTTCAAACCCATGGCCTCTTAATCATGAGCCCAGCACCCTAACCACTACACCACCAATGGGGAGAGACAGAGAGAGAGAGTGAGAGAGAGAGAGAGAGAGAGAGAGAGAAAGAGAGAGAGAGAGAGAGAGATATTTATAACCAGCAGAAGGAATCCAGCCTAAAAGATTAGAAAATACATTTAAAAATGTAGGTCTTTAAATAAGAGTGAGGTTTCTCTCAAAGGCACGCACGCATACACACACACACACACACACACACACACACACTTACACTTTCTAACACGAAGCAACCCAGAGTAAATAGCAATCAGAAGCAAATGTCCTGGATGTACTTGTCATATTTCAAAAGTTCATTAAAAAGTATCTGTGTAAAAGGCATAAGCTCAGCGTTCATACTCAGTCATGAAGTGCACAGGGTGCGATGAATGTTGGTCCCTGTCTAGTCTTAAACCTGAGGTTAAATTTAGACTTGCGCCTCAGGGCCAGTCTTCTGTAAAGCATGCCGTCCTTCTGTGAACAGATAAACCCTTCACTTTCATGAAACCTTAACACACACCTGATAAAGTGTTTACAAGCCTCCTGTACAGAATACTAAACAGGATGAGATGAAAGGTGTTCTTAGAGAACCTGATACATGATAATGTGACCTTAGGGGTGTGTGTGGGTGTGTGTGTGTGTGTGTTTGTGTGTGTGTTCTGGTACGTAACTGTATTTTAAGTTTCTCTCATCTACAGTACAGGTAGTTATTAATATTACGATCATATTAAATAAATAACGTGAAACACATTTGTGCATACAACTGAAATTAAAATCTGCATAGCTCTTAAAAAAAGTAAATGCTAGCCCTTTCGTGAGATCAGGCCAAACATACTAGCCTTCACTCCACACACGCAGCAGTGAGCCTTGGGGACCCATGACACTACTGCCAGTTCACTGGTTGACCTTACATGCACCACCTTTGGTAGGTACTTACCACTGCATACCAGGAATACCCCAAAACACCTGCTGTTTTGGAGATTAGTAGACCCAGTCTTTCAGCCACCACAACAAACACCTTGTTACTCCCATCCATACTCATTTTTCCTGCTTCCAGCACATCGACTTCAAGAACTGACAATTAAGTTGCTGCATAATATATCCCATTCCTTGGCAGATGCCATTTTAAAGAGATAACATGCAACTATTTAATGACGCAAAGTATAATATGCAGAATTATAAGATCAAAGCGGCGGTATCCTTCATAACTTACCAAACCCAAATTCGATACTTGTTTTATTACTCATTCTAAATATATTTTTTAAAGTAGACAGCCACATTACTATGGCAGCGATGAATGAGCAGTCAGTGCGATATGGCTAAATGAGGGCGTCTGGAGGAAACTGTGTGAAACGGTGTGAGTCAGCCACAAGTGCTGCTAACTATACTTGGCTATTCCCTGCTAACACGATTGCTGACACATTCAAGACAAATTCCACATAAAGCAAAAATATAAGGAATGAAATTATTTGACGGTAAAGCTGTATCTTTTATGCTTAGTGCAAGGAACAGACGTTAAGTCTTGAAACCAGGCAGCAATTTTCTGCTTAGCTTTCTTTGGGAGGAGGGGGAGACAGAGGGATATTGGTGTGTGATGTTCAGCTTACCCAATATCAATGATGGAATAAGTTGGCTCATAGGAGAATAACAAGAACTATAGGTTGGCTTTCCACCAATCAGAAACAAGAGGATATTTTGAATGGAAAAATAATCAGTGTGATTCACTTCACCTGTCAGTGGTCATAATACTTTTAATGATATGGCTGCTCAGTGTATATATAGAGAGGCACAGTGGTGTAGTGGTTAGCATGTGCGACTCACAACAAGAAGGTCCTAGGTTCGAGTCTCGGGCTGGGATGTTTCTGTGTGGAGTTTGCATGTTCTCCCCGTGCTTGTGTGAGTTTCCTCTGAATACTCTGGCAGAAGAAGACCGGTACATCAGGCTAACTGACTGTTCCAGATTGCCTCTAGGTGTGTGTGAATGGTTGTATGTGTATTGGCCCTGCAATGGATTGGTGAGCTGTTTAGGGTGCACTATGACTTCACCCAGTGTAGGGTGAGAGAAGCTCCAGCCTCCCCGCAACCCCAGTAGGATTAAACAGTTCAGCAAATGAGTGAGAGTGAGTGAGTGTATATAAACTAAAGAGAAAAAGCTTCTGATACAGCATATCCTACCCACTGTAACGTACAATTATAGAGCTTTTGAATCCACTGTATGTGGAATAAGTTGACATACCATGTAGCATTAACGATTAACTCAAACTTTAACAGCAAAAGAAATAACTACACTGAAGCTATAAATAATATATTTTACATTTACGGCATTTGGCAGACACCCTTATCTAGAGTGACTTACATTTAGCTTTTTTTTTTTTAGTACAACTAAGCAATTGAGGGTTAAGGGCGCACTCAAGGGCCCAACAGTGGCTACTTGGTGGTACTGAGGCTTAAACCCCTGACCTTTGGATCAGTAATCCAGAGCCTTAATCATGAGCCACCCCTGCCTAGATATTAATAATATCAATGATTAAATGATCTAAAAATTAAAACAAATTATTTTTAATTGACCCACTGAAAAAAAGAGTTTTTAAAATGAGGACAGCTCTGTTCAGCATTCATAAAAAAAACAGAAAAGTAGTGAGAGCCCAGCTCTTTCCTGTTCCCTTTTCCAGTTTCATAAAATTCGCAGTCCAGTCTGGGTGTCTGTTCGGCTTCTTCTGATATGATGACACCAGTAGAAATGCCAAAGTAAAAAGGATGAGTGGGAATCAGTGATAAAGATCTAACTGACCCAGATAACCTGCGCTGGCACTGGCACTGGCACTGACACTTATTAATTTACTTTCATGTCACACAATTCACAATTTCCATTCTTTTTTTCTTCAAGTCAGTGCTGGAGAGAGCAGACAGAGTAGCAGCCAGTAACCTTGAGGCAACAAGTCTACCGAACCAAATAAGAAATATATAACAGATAGCTTAAAAATATAAATGTCATGTAAATGAAGGTACTTTTTACCTGCTGCACAGCCACCCAATAATTTATCCACCACCAAAACAAATGACTTCATGCTATTAAGCCCCTCCCACAACTAGCTAGGCTACTTCTAGCTTTGCTATTTGAAAAGTTGTCAGTGATAATGTGAGATTATGCATTTGTCTAATTAACCTATTTTAATATATTGTCTTTAATTTGTTTTTATGACAGTCTCATAAAGCAGGTCATGTGACCTTGATAAGCTTCACTGTTAAACCTCGACGAATAAAAACACCAGCACTGCGGAGTGATGACAAGAGGAAACGCTAATGTCGACAAAAACGAATAAGTCATGGTGATTCAGACATTCAGACAGAGATGCTGAGGATTTGTGCCAAGGATAAAATCTGGATGCAGTGATTATGAGCGAATCAGGAGCAGATTCAGAGAACGTCATGTAAGGACAGGCAAGATGAAACACGACTGGTGGCAAGTATGAAAATCATGCATCCTGATTAAATACAGTTCAGGTTGTCAGGTCTGGAATGTATTAGAGAGTTTTAAGCAGCCTTACAGAGTGCGATTTTTCTTTTGAGCAAATTACTTCTCCCTAGAGCAGCACGGTGGCGTAGTGATTAGCACATCTGCCTCACAGCAAGAAGGTTCTGAGTCGGATTTCCCGGGCTCGGGTGTTTCTGTGTAGAGTGTGCATGCTCTCCCCATGCTTGCATCAGTTTCCTCAGGTACCCCAGTTTCCTCCCACAGTCCAAAGACATGCACATTCAGCTAATTAGCCTTTCCAGATTACCCCTAGGTGTGGATGTGAGTGTGAATGCTTGCATGTGTTGCCCTGCGATGGTCTGGTGAGCTGTTCAGGGTGTACCCTGCCTTCACTCAGTGTCAGCAGCCCCTCTGCGACCTTGGTAAGATTGAGAAGTTCGGCAAATGAGTGACATTCCTTTGATCTAAAGTCTACCCATCTGTATTTTTATACTAGTCCAGATTTCTATTATTTGACTGCTGTACGTGTCCATTTTACTCAGTCGGGTGACTAAAAACCAAAACAAAATTCATTGTTCTGACTTATTCTGACTTAAGGACGCATTGCAGTGTTCCAAAAAAAAGTTTTTGCACCGGGGTGACGTGATTCGTCCCTAACAGGAATCACAAGATTCTGTTTTTTACTTGACTATGAATGCACACTGGAGCCACACCAATGCGAGAGGCACTCGCTGTGTGCCTTGTGTGTCTTTTGCAAGATAACGCAAAAAAAAAAAAAAAATGGCATTAGAAAACTAGGTAATAAACACAGAGGACAGGAATATTTGAAGTTCTCAAAATATTATATATGCATAAGATTTTGTTTGTTTTTCTTAATTCATTTGCTCCATAAATTCTTCACTAGGCTGGCTCCCACCCAGGGTTCTCTAAAATTGTTTTAGTTAAAAAAATATCTTTGCTGTTCTTCTCTGTGTTGATTTTGTTAAAACTTATTTGAATAATGTGTCTCTGTATTGCCAGAGCCAGAGCTTGGTATGCATTGGTAACAACATGTCGAATTCGTTTCCAGTGGTGGTTGGACACCGCCAAGGCTGCCCTTTGTCACCGGTTCTGTTCATAATTTTAATAGATAGAATTTCTAGGTACAGTCATGGTGTTGAGGGGTTCTGGTTTGGTGGCCATAGGATCTCGTCTCTGATTTTGCGGATGACGTTGTCCTTTTGGCTTCATCAAGCTGGGACCTTCAGCTCTCGCTGGAGCGATTCGCAGCTGAGTGTGAAGCGACCGGGATGAGAATCAGCACCTCCAAGTCCGAGGCCATGGTTCTCAATCGGAAAAGGGTGGAATGGACCCGGAGGTCCGCTGCTCCTCCGCGTTGAGAGGAGCCAGTTGAGGTGGCTCGGGCATCTGATTAGAATGCCTCCCGAACGCCTCCCCGGTGTGGTGTTTCGGGGACGCCCAACCAGGAAGAGACCTCAGGGCAGACCCAGAACACGCTGGACTATGTCTCTCGGCTGGTCTGGGAATGCCTTGGCGTCCCCCTGGAAGAGCTGGAGGAAGTGGCTGGGGAGAGGATCTCACTGCTTAGGCTGCTGCCCCGCGAGCTGACCTCAGAACAAGCGGAATGATGATGAATGAATGAATGAATGATGAATAATGTCTTTGCTTTCTGAAAAAAATAAAATAAATAAATACAAAAAAAAAATCGCAATCGTAAAGATTTTACGTTTAGGCAGTACTGCCCAGCACTACTTTCCACCATCACTGTGATTGCCATCATGGGCTGTATATCAAGCTGAATTACATTCAACAGTATTTACCAATCGAAAAAATGAAGAAGGCTGATATGTGCAGAGCTTTTGGGAGGTTTGAAAACGAAATAAGAGGTTTAAAAATTCCTACTGTAAGAGGAAATCCAATCAGTGTTTCTACTTAACATTTGCATAGAATTAGTACATAAGTAAGGCATTTAAGTAACGGCATGGTGGCGTAGTGGATAGCACTCTTGCCTCTCAACAAGAAGGTTCTGGGTTCAAACTCCGTGGTTGGTGAGGGTGTTTATGTGTGGAGTTTGCATGGTCTCCTTGTGTTTGCATGAGTTTCCTCTGGGTGCTCCGGTTTCCTGAGACAAAAGGCATGCACATTAGGCTAATGAACCTTTCCATTGACAGCACTAAATATTCAATAAAAATATATTATCACCTCGGACTGTACAGCAATTGTTGCCAAAAATTGTGACAATATTGCCACAATGACATCTGCATCTTTCCAAAAGCATCTATCCAGGAGAATTTTACAGAGCGGACTCAATAATTATACGCAAGGGAATGTTGAAGAAATCAAGATTATGGGACGGAGCAGTGTCCAACAGCAGGGTCACATCACAGCAGACCGTCACAGCCGTTCCAAGGCCAAAAATGTCTGTGTTTGTATGCGGGGCAGTGTGAAACAAGCAAAGACGGGGAGGGCGATTTAAAGAAATAAGGAGTTTTGTTTCGATAAAATTCTACACGTGACTGACAGTGCAGAAAGGTCAACTGGCTGTTCCACATTTCCCCTAGGTGTGAATGAGACGGAGAATGACCTGGACATGCGACTGTAGCAACACAAGTACCTCCCAGTCACAAGCCTGCGGGACGTTTAAGGAAAGACCTGGCAACTTACCCTGTAAAAAAACTTGTTAAGAAATCTCTATCTCAATAGAAATCAGCTAGACTCAGTTTTGACCGAAGAGAGCCTGAAGCCATTTGAGACACAATCTCATTTGTATTGCTAATCTATGCTAGGAAAGAAGTTATTATTGGTAAACTACCATCTGGGTAGAATGAGAGAGACATCAGGAACTAAATTTTAATTAAAAAATTCTACAAAATCATAACTGTGCTGATAATAACTCTATTTCACATTGGGCTGCTTCACATTACAGTAGTGGATGACTGTATTATAAAGGCACACATGTTTTATTTAAAAACCTTGAAAAGTAACCTAAACTGGTGAGAAATTTGGAGGCTAAGAGTTAGCATGGTGTGTGAATTTCAAGAGGCTGTATTGTGGCTCGGAGACCACGTCAAACACAGAAAGTAGAGAAAGACTGATGACCCTACTGTCATAGCATTGCACAAGTGAGAGAGAGAGAGAGAGAGAGAGAGAGAGAGAGAGAGAGAGAGAGAGAGAGAGAGAGAGAGAGAGAGAGAG
>JAOUQZ010044387.1:0-11622 GCA_028564935.1 Neosilurus hyrtlii | reverse complement strand
AATGTGCTTTAATCAACTCTGAGGACTAAAGTTCACATTATAAACAGTTTCCCAGAATCACCTCTAAGTGTCGCCAACTTTTCCGTGAGAAAGTGCGTACGCAACATTTTTGTGCGTACGCACCCTTTGTACATGAGGCCCCTGGTCTGTTGTTCCTGACGCACTCAAGGATTTCTTAGATATGTTCAAGGTTCCCAAGGAGAATCTTGGTCTTCAGCAAATCCAGGGCCACCTCTCTACCACCTCATCGATCCTACGACTGCTACATTGACCTGCTTCCAGGAACATGCCCACCCCTGATCGTCTGGCTATGGTGAAATACATGGCGAACCTTCTGGTTGCAGGTATCATCCACCCCTCCTCCTCATCCAGTGCCTTTTTTTGTCAGTAAGAAGGATGGCTCCCTTAGTCCTTTTTTATCATGGCTTAAATGATATAAGTCAAAAACAGGTATCCACTTCCTTTTATGTCTGTTGCCTTTGAGCTGCTTCAGGGAGCTACAGTCTGGATCCAGTAAAAGATGGATCCAGCAAAGGTTAAGGCCGTAATGGAATGGGCCACCCCACAGTCATGCAAGGACCTTCAGAGATTTGTGGGGTTTACTAACTTCTATAGAAGGTTTGTTCATGACTACAGCTCTATAGCAGCTCCTATGACATTGTTAACCTCTTCATCTGTTAGCTTCCTCTGGAGTGATGCTGTAGAGATGGCATTCCAGGAGCTGAAGTCTTGTTTCACCTCTGCTCCTATTCTGAACACTCTCAACCCATTCTGCCAATTCATTGTTGAGGTGGATGCCTCAGCTGTTGGAATCTGGGTGGTTCTATCTAAAATGTCCCCTAAGGAAGGTGCACCCCTGTGCCTTCTTTTCCCATAGACTATCTGCATCCAAACATAATTATGATGCCAGCGATCGAGAACTCCCAGCAGTTAAGATGGCCTTACAGGAGTGACATTACTGGTTCAAGGGTGCAGAGCTCTGTACATGGTGAAGAAATAGGAGTCAGCCAGGCAAAAAGGGTCATCTAGACAAGCCAGGGTCTGTGGCTTAAGAATCAGCTTTCTAGGAAGCCACTGCAGTGTCTATATGCAGAGCGTGGAAAAGAAGAGCAATCTTGCCAACTCTTTCATCTGAATGAAATCACCTGGTCTAACGACTGAGACCTAAGGTTTCCTCTTTGCTGTCCAAGACTGGTCACTCCTGACTAAAAACCACCAGGCTTGGGACTTCTGGTAATTAATTGGCAGACTTAGTAGCAAAAAACACCCCACCAGTGAAACCAGTTACAATTCTTACATGTGACCATGAGGTGCTACAACAGGAATATATGGCCTTCCTAATTGCTTTTTAAATAAGCATTCTGCTTTTTTTTTTTCTCTCCCCCCACTGATCCTCAGTGCCTAAAGTGTTTGACAAAAGTGACTGTCACACAAACTGTAAAACTGACTGGTACTTCTCAGTGGATACTCCTACTTTTCAAAGTGGAAAGCTCCTACTTATTCTGCACCTTAACACATACAAATATAAATAAGCTTTGTGTCAAGGGGTGGTTGCCTGAGGTGGGACTTGAACCTTGGTCTGCAGCACACTGAACCGAGTAGTACCCCACTAGGCTATGTAGAAGGACACAGTTGCAGATGCACTGACACAAAAGCAAGCAGTAGAGTAATTCCAGGGATTTATTTAGCAGTGGAAGAAAAAAGGCAACAAGCTTGGCAGCCTCAGAAAAGGGTCCGGGTACCAAAAAACTCTCAGGAAATAAAAACAATCACAGAGTGACTTAACAAAAGGTACTTTCTGAGTCCAGTAGTAAAAGTAAGGCTCAGACTAGACAAAAACAGAGAAAATCATCAGGCACAAAAAAAGTATTCACTTTTTTTTAAAGGGAAGAAATAAAGGGCTGAAAGGAAAAAAAATGCTAACACTGAAAATCAGAAACTAAAACACAAACCAATACAGGTTAATCCAGAGAGAAGACTCAGGGCAGTTCACACATAGACACTTGAGAACACAGCAAAGTCAGAGCATGGGCAGGGCACTTAAATACTCAGACATAACAAGGACCAGGTGATAGCAATGGTGACTGGAATTGGTGTGACGTGCAACATGGCGACATCTGGTGGTGGGGATAGGTAGCAGTGCCCCAAAGGCTCTGACACTGCATTTTTTTCCCTGTGTTGATTTAGGATATTACATAATTATTTGTAGTTCTGCTTTCTATTACTCTATATCATTATTTGGTTTGATAAAATAAATATAGATTGAATAATTGTTGAGTGGACAAAGTAGTTTGGTTAATTTAAGCCTTAATTTATTATTTTTTTTATTTGCTTTGTCACACCATTAACAGTGGGTGCCATCAAGAAGCATGTCCTATCAAATTTTGCAAAGTAATTTATACCAAAACAGGCACCTTCTATATAGTTCCATATAGGTATGTTAAAATTTTGCAGGATGTAGAGAATTGTGTTCCTACCCTTGTGTAATCAATACTATTACTATTATTATCTAGGTTCTCTCCAATACATTTGGTCACACCCCCCCCCCCCCCCCCCCCCCATAGTAATTACTGATTACTAACAGAAGAACAGATGTTTCTAACCAAATTGTTTAAAAATTACATTTTCAATGGTTCTCCTCCTTGCTGTTAGTGGTCAATCTGTACAGTATTGGTTTTTATACACAAAATACTTTCTGGCAGTTTGCTCACATTATGCTAACAGTCTGGCTCCTATTTTTGCTTTAAGCCTCCAGTTATCTGTCCTTGCATTCTCCATAGCATCATGGCATTTGTTCACCAAAGTCTGTGTAAGCAATTCAACCCCTCCTATGTCTCATTCAGCCCACCACATGACCTTTTAGAATTTATGAATGCAGGATAACAAAGTATCTTCCCATGAATAATAATTTTAGAGTCAAAAGTAGTGGATGGTTTATGACTGATTAAAATTAATTATCATTTAATCTACCTTGTACATATCCTTTATTCTTTGGGACCTTAAGGGCATGTCGCATGAGTCCATGTTCTCTAGCCTTGGTCATGTTTTGACTTTGGTGGCTAAGACCTTGAGAGCATGGTCATGGTTTAACTTATTTCAAAACATGACCACAGTCATGATTTGCATAATTCAAAGAGCTTAGGTAGTAAAATCCCACTGTAATAAGTAACTTTGTGAGCATATCAATTAAAGAGGCCTAATGATTTATAACCAAACATACATTGTACACAGACAAAATATATTAAATGTAACAACATATGACACAAAACAGTGACAATGAACTGAAAGGCATTAGAAAACAGAAATGCTGTGAAGTTTATATATTGCAATATAAAATGAAATAAATGCAAGCACACGAGTCAACCCAGATTCTTCAGAATTAGTGAAACAGTTATTTAGTCTGTCCCGTATTTTGCATGTAAGATTTTTGCCTATCACACGAGAAGCTGGTGGAGCACTTGCAGTTGGAGCAAAAGGAGTTATTGCTGTTGAGGCTTGGATGGTAAAGCTCAGCAGACTGAAGCATGCAATTTTCTTTAGACTTTCACGATGATTAAAGATGTTCAGAGACTCTTAAACAACCTTTAGCAATGCTCACTAAGGCTCAACACTGCTTCAATGTTTCCTGAAGATCCTCAGGTAAATTCAAGTCCAATAATAAAGAATTTTATAATTGAAATGTGAAATTCTGATCAATGGTTATCAGACTTGCCTTGACCAGAATGTTTCTTGGGTTATAATTTTACAAATCTGCAATGATATCTGTATTCAGGGGAAATTGTTTTCAGCATATTAGGTTGGGTATATAACAGTATCTGGCTTACTGGAAGTTTTACCAATAAAGATTAACCAATCACATACATGTATTACACAATAATATATAAGGGTCTGTATACATTGATTCAGTTTCGGGATACAGAGTACGGACAATCTTAATACATATTCTCAAAAAACATAGGTTTCTTTTAAGCTTGCATGGGTGTGCATACCACCCATGTGTGTCTGTGTTTTCATTTGGGTGAGTCTCTCACTCCCAAAATGAGTGTTAGTTTATTTGATTATTAATCCAAATGCAGAATCTTAGTCATACAAGATGCTTGCTAATTCTACTTGTGGTACTGTGCTAAAGATCTGTGGGCTTGTCCACTGTAAGGCTCTCTAATAATTTATAAAACAAAAGACTTAATCTAATATATATGTTGCCTCTAGGGCAAAATGATGGTTGGACTTTTATTGTGAAAAATATCTTATTTTGAAAGGACATAGTTGTATTTTTCTGTTATGCAGCACCTGAAATAATTGTAAAAGCTCTTTTCACTTGGCTTGACAATCACCAAACAGTTTCAGCCAAAGACAATGTGAAGCTTCAAGAACTAGCAGATTTGCTAAGAGAACTGCAGTGTGCCAAGGAGAATGTATATCCACCAGCCCTGTCCTATCTGGATACAGCATGTGGGGTTAAACCCATAGTTGCAAAGCTACCTTATGCACTCCAAGAAAAATAGATCACTGTGGGTTCCAGGTATAAGGAAGAAAATGGAAGATGATTTCTCCACCGACTTTGTGTGCTGTGAAGCCCAGAGGAGGAATGATCCAAGTTTCTCAGTGGAAAACCTGCAACAACGCAACTCAGTCTAGGTCTCCTGTGGGAGTTAACAACTGACACATTCACTTTTTCTTTTTCAACTGAAGTAAAAAACATTTACTTACCATGGAGTGCTTTCCATGGTGAACAGTGTTTTTGATCCCTTGGATTTTCCACCAAAACAATACAAGGAAGAGCCTTGGTAAGAAAGTTCACAACTGGGTTCTTTGAGTGGGTTGCACCATTGCCAGAAGAGAAACTAGACAAATGGGAGGTCTGGTGAAACTCGCTCCATCTTCGCAATAAAAGGACTGGCCGCACAACTAAGATCAGATTGTGGCACCAATTTTATAGGAGCAAGCAGGGAACTTGGACTAAGCAAAGCCCAACCAGATCCCATTGTGCAGAGTTACCTGAACAACCAAGGGTGCTCCTGGGAATTCAACCCCTACATGCGTCACACATGAGCAGCACACAAGAAGTTGGAATCCCACTTCTGCCAGGAGATTTTACAGACAAGGATCTCCTTACCAAACAGTGGAGACAAGTGCGAGCTCTAGCCAACAAATTCTGGAGCCGTTGGCGTCAACAGTACCTTTCAATGTTGCAGAGCCGGAAGAAATGGACCAAATCTTATCAAAACCTGCAGGAAGGAGATGTAGTTCTTCTGAAGGACAATCAATCGGAACGCATCAACTGGCCTATGGCAGTTATCACCAAAACCTTACCTGGAGAGGATGGAAGGGTAAGGAAGGTAGAGCTGAAGACCTCAAACCAAGGACATGCCAGGAAGTTTCTGAGACCTATCTCAGAAATTGTATTACTTTTGACTAGAGACTGAACTGTAATTCAGAAATGAGTAATCTCATAGCCTCATAGAGGCCAAGCGGGGAGTGTGTTGCCTCTGGGGCAAAATAATGGTTGGACTTTTATTGTGAAAAATCTTTTATTTTGATAAGATGTCGTTGTATTTTCCTGTTAGGGGTTTTCACTTCCTGCCAGCCATTTTGGGGTCTGTGTGGCATGGTTTTTGAATCCAGAGCCATCCACCTCTATGGAAATGTTGTTAGTTGTTAAATTCATTGTGCCACTTAGAAGTAGAAGTTTAACGTGCTATTTGTAAGAAAAAAACATTTCAATTGCTAGTAATTTAAGTATATTTATACTATTTTATGCTGTTTCTGTTACAGATTTCACTCTGTCTGTTTGTAAAAATGGTGTTAGGAGCCACATTAAATTTTAAACGTTGCTAGGGCTCATCAATTGGCAACACGAGTTTAGCTGGTTGTACAGCTGCAGCTTGTACATTAGGTAAGGAAAACACAGTATGTATGTATTTATGCATGCAGGTATGTACATGGTGGTTAAAAATTTGGGAAACCTTTAGAATTTTCTAGATTTCTTTGTATTTTTACTCAAGTCATAGGGGCAGATAAAGAGAATCTAATTAAATAAATGAAATATATTTGTTAAAAGCTGGATTACATTATTCATCCACCCAATAAAAAAATCAAATAAAATTTAGTCAGGACTTAAGTCTACTTGACTTGAGACACTTCCAGGTGCACTTGAGAAGTCTTGTCTTCGAAAAAGGGGAATTTACATAGATTAGAGAGCTTAATAACTGAAGATCACACCACAGAAATGACTTTGATCTGTGAGCAGAATAACTAAAGAAACATGAATTCTTTAAAACAAATACAATTTGGTATATACTACACACAAACATATATTAAACGAACAGCAACAACATAACCCAAACGATTGAATAAATGGTATAAGAAATGCAAATGCTGTGTCCTAATTAGGAATTAATACCGGTCAATTTTAACTGATATCAACTCACTGTTTGTTAGAGTACCCAATGAGTCAGAGCCTTGAACATGTTTGTACATACACATTTGTATAAAACACACAGATCAACCCAGATTATTTAGAATGGATGAAATGTTGATGTTTCAAGATGTTCACAATGCTTGAAGCTTGTTGCACCATGATGAAAGCTTAATGCTGTTTCATGCTCAGGTGCTGTTGGGTTGTTGTTAGTGGCATCTCTCTCCAGGGTGAAACTGGGTTCATCCTTATAAAATGACTGTAAAAGCACGCATCTCTATATCGGGTGTCTTCGGAGAGCTTCGGGAGATTCTCACCTCTGATCCATGAGGCTGATGAGGCCATTAGGTTCTTTTCCTAGATGCAATATCTTCTAATCTGTGGAGACTAGTTGACTCCATGTGATACTCTTCCTGAGAGTATGAGGCAAGGCTGATGGAATGTGTTAAGTTATATGTTTGTTGACATGACCTGAAAATGTTGGTTTGGAACCAGATTATGGTGGGCTATGTCTAGGTTATAGAAGTCACAGGACAGAGGGGTCTCTAATCCAGGTTAGGAGATTAAAGCTGTAAAACCTTCCTTAGGAGTCCAGAAATATGGGTTGTCTATTTTCCTTGATTTATGAGTTCTGGGTGCTAAATTTTCTCAGTGCAGGGGAGTTAGTTGAAAGGGATCTGCATTTCTGGATACTTTGTCTATAAATTGAATCTAAAGATAAAATGAGTCATGGAGCAAGTTAATGACCATAAAGAAATGCCATATTATTGCAATTATTTTTCAGTTTATGAAAACATATATAAAACGTGTTAATACATTTTTACTTTTATTTTCTTTTAGGAGTTATGAGAACATTTTTACCTTTTAGAAAAGGTAAAAACCTTGGCAACAGAATATTTCATTCAAACTATTGCTATAAACATACAGTGCCAGTCAAAAATATGAACACATCTACTTATTCTCAGAGCGTTCATTACTTGGACAGCTGAGGGGTAAAAGCTGTTCCTCAGTCTTGTGGTGCAGCACTTCATGGCCCTATAGCACCTTCCAGAGTGTAGCATTGTAAATATGTGTTGGAATGTGTGACTACCAGATTTTTAATATTATTTTTTTTATTTTGTGAGCCTTGCTGTGGCATATTGACCTGGAGTTATCTTTCAGGGGGATAGAGGGGAGAGACCATTTGATTTTTGTGCTGTGTCAACCACCATCTGGAGAGCTGCCCTGTCAGCCTCTGAGCAGTTACCAAACCATGCCAGGATGGAGTAGGTCAATGCACTCTCTACTGAGCAGTGATAAAAGGTTTGTTGTAGAACTAATCAATTAAATAGAAATACTCAATTAGCCTGTTATATACCCTGCCAAATATAACAATATTTATTAAAATTACACTCATGATTTCCTGAACACATATGTTTAACTTCCATATAATCAGGAAGAAGTTATTACTTTAATTGTAACAGCATGCAAACTATGGCTAAGTCATGAATCTGGATATAAAACCTCTGCTGAATGCTGAACTACTGGCTATTGGCCAAAAGCCTAAGCATCAACTCATTAGTATGCATGAAGTTTGTACTTTACCATCCCAAAACACATCAGTAGGGAAGTGGGAGCGAAAAAAATAATGCAGGAAATAACATGAAGTAATGCAAGAACACAGAAGCATTTATCACACTTCGTATAGCCTAAGGGCAATGGGACAAAAAAAAAAAAATAAAATAGGGAAAGGGAGAAACTCTACAGAAAGACTCAGAAGGTTCATGACAGGCCAGCTTGCTGCAAAGATGCCCAGCTCAACACGAAACCCATAAGACACCAATCCCCGTGGAATATGCCAAAGACACAATGCCGAGAGCACACCATATCAGTGTGACCCGACATCTCAAAACAGCATGGGAGTGCAGTTCACAGAAAAGGGACCAGCAACACAGCTTTCTAACTTTCCTGATAACATGGTGCCTTTTTGTTAAACTTTCCTTAACAAAACCATCATGCTCTCTCACTGGTCTCAACACGATCCAAAGTCAATCATTTCCATAATTGATTCATCAATTACATAGTCTAGTCTGTTTATTGTAGTTAGTAATAAATGTTTGTCTGTTTCTTACAAAAATTTAAGTTGCTGAACTGTGTACAGCTAACCTAAGCTCTTTAAACACTAATTTTCCATTTAAATACAATGAAATTGTCAAGTTCAGAACAGTGAGCAAATGAGGATTCGGAGCACAACAGGTAACCAGAGAAGGCAGAGCTTCATTGGAGGTCTGGTTAGTTCATACACAGCAACTGCTTGGAGGGCACTCCTAGAAGGGGAACACAGCAGATGTAAGAGTGGGGTGGAGGCTTAAGATTATGATTAAAGAATATTTATTCCTTCGGTGAAGTTGAGGAACTTTGATCTTCAGGAAGCATATCAGAGAAGGTTGGTGAAAGAGTTCCAGTGCAGCTGGGGGGAACTAATAGGGCACTGAAAAACTGATACAAGTCTGTGATCCAAAATCCAAATCCTGAGACATTCTAAGTTCAAAAGCACAGAGGAACTCACCAAAGGGAGAAATCCTAAAATAAAAGGGTCCACACATGTCAGGCATTGGAGAGGTGAAGCATGGAATCCAGGAATAAAACATTGAGAAGATGGCTGGAATGTTATAACTCATGAGAGAGGCAATACAAACAGGTAGAGAAAAGCACAACAGGAGAGTAATATGTAGACAAGGAAACAGCTGTGACTAATTACCACTAATTGTTGCAGCATGGAAGCTATTAAAGGTGCAGTACAGAATTTATATAGCTCTGGGGAACAGAATGTAACATCACCGCCCTTTAAAGGTCAGCCCCTGATTATCCCCCAGGCTGGTCAGGATGCAAATGGTGGAAGCCACTGATGAGGATGGGGTCCTGTGTATGCTAAGCCAGTTCCCCTGAATGTTCCTTAGGACCTTACCCCTCCCAGTCCACAAGGTAATGCACCCCCCTCCCACAATGCTAAGAGCATAGGAGAATGTGGACAGAAAAATCAGGGGAGCCACCAACAAGCTGGATGGGAGGAGGGGGTCGAGAGGCGGGTTCAGGTGAACCATCTTGGAAAAACACCATAATTGCAGTCTTACCCTCTGAAGGGGAACTCCAATGATAAAGTCCACTGACAGGCGGGACCAGAGATGTCACTAGGGACAAAAAGAGGCATCAGCAGCCCACCTGAGGGGGAGCTAGAGGTCTTGGACTGGGCACAATGGACACAGGCTGCCACAAATTGCTTGGCATCATGGGAGAGAGTAGGCCACCAAAATTTCTGTCTAACAGCCAGAGTCTTGGAGACACCCGGATGACAGAAAAGCCTTGAAATGACACAGAGGGACAGTAGTTTGAACCAGAGGTGATTGGTGACAAAAAATTGGTGTCCAGGAGTCTCAGTAGGCAGAGGGTGAGAGATGTGTGCAGCTCTTATCTCTCTTTCCAGTCACAAGTCACATTGAGACAAGCAGTAGGTGGCAGGATATACTCTGCTGTATCTGGGTCAGCAGGTGGCTAGGACCTGGGGACCTAGCTGGGACAACCTAGCTTGTTAAGGTGTCATTCTCTTCACTCACTTCACATATTCTAGATTTTTGTGGTCCGTCCAAACCTCAAATGGGTGTTCTGCTCCCTCCAGCCAGTGCCTCCATTCATCCAGGGCAAGTTTTATCACCAGTAGTTCTCTATCCCTGATGTCGTAGGTCTTTTCTGCAGAGGACAATCTTCTGGAGTAAAATGTATAGGGATGTAACCCAGCGTCCTTTGGTTGGTGGTGGGACATGACAGCTCATGCCCCAGAGTCCGAGGCATCTATCTCTGCAACAAGGGGTAAGTGTGGATAATGGATTCTAAGGATGTATGCAGAGGTAAAGCATTAAATTCTTAAAAAGCCTGGTCAGCAGTTTCATCCCAAACAAATGTGGTCATGGAGGAAGTTGGTCAATAGAGAGGAGCAGCAATGGCACTATACTGGTAGATGAACTGGATGTAAAACTTGGTAAAGCCAAGAAATCTTTGTAACTGTTTGCGATCTTGTGGTGAGAGCCAATCTTTGACTGCAGCAACCTTTCTAGGATCCATCTCCATTTGTCCTGGAGAAAGAATAAGTCCAAAAAAATGATATTGTCGTCCTGTAAAACTCATTCTTTTTGGCTTTCACAAAACACTGGTTTTGCAACAATTGAAGTAAAACCTGCTTGACATGTTTCTTGTGTGCTTGTAGGGACTGGGAAAAACAAATAAAATGTCATCTAGGTTACCAAAGACAAATTTATCCACCGTGTCACACAGTACTTCAATCCAGGAACAAAACACTTGGCTGGAACACTGCAACTCATGAGAGAGGCAATACAAACTCACAGAGAGAAGCACAACACGAGAGTGATACAGGAAAACAGCTGTAACTAATTACCCCTAATTGTTGCAGCATGGAGGCTAAACGACCATTTATATTTAGAAATAATGTTATGTTTTTATAATATAATACATGTATGAGATGGCAAGAGGCACATATGCAGATTATTTTCTTTTGAAATCAAAAGTGAAAATAGACGGCGCAGGACTCCAGTAGCCTGTCCTGCAGGCTTAATTTGAAAGCCTTGAAAATATCTATTAATTTGAATTGGAATTTGCATATTCTAATTTTGCAACAAATTTTTTGAGCAGGTCCAAAATTTTTCACCAAGATCGTAAATATGGATAATTTACCACAAATTTGACCAACTGCTTCCATAAATCTGTGAATTCCACTTAGAAATTCGCTTGTACTTTTGGACAAGGCCACTTTCATGTGAATCAGGGCTAAGCTCACTGTGGTGATTTGCCACTATTCCAAATCTGATAATGTCATAAAAAAAAATAAATAATATTGATTCAATATTTTGAATGAATAAAAGATATTCATTCAAATCAATCAGATATTTTTCATTTATCATAGCCAATTTGTAAGATCGCAATACCAGTCACATAATTATAATGTTTATAGCTAAAAATAAATAAATAAATAAATATAAAAGCCTGATTAAAAAAAAAGAAACATTAAAAATGTTGAGGGGCGGCACGATGGCACAGTGGTTAGCACGTCCGCCTCACAGCAAGAAGGTCCTGGGCTCGATTCCCAGCTCGGGCGTTTCTGTGTGGAGTTTGCATGTTCTCCCTGTGCTTGCATGGGTTTCCTCCGGGTACTC
>JAOUQZ010044386.1:0-11623 GCA_028564935.1 Neosilurus hyrtlii | reverse complement strand
CAGTTTAGGCAAGGTACACCCTGAACAGCTCACCATCCATTGCAGGGCCAACACACACACACACACACACACACACAATGATTCTAACTCACAGACTCTCACACATAGGGGCAATTTGGAACAGCCAATTAGTTAAGTGAATGTCTTTGGACTGTGGAAGGAGACTGAAGTACTCATTACTCAAACTCAGGACCTTCTTGCTGTGAGGCAGAAGTGAACGTTCTCAGAATTTTTTTGGAATATTTTTTTCTTTTTTTTTTCGGGGGGAGGGGGGGTGCCATGATTTTAACATAAAACTTTAAATTTAATGCATTGTTGGTTGTTATAAACACAAAATGTAGGCAAATTAGGACATGTTCATCACAAATTAATACTGTATTTATACTCTTACATCCTCCTCCACCATGATTTCTTCATTAAACCTTCAAAGGATTGGAGCTACAGTGCGGGACTTGGTATGTCAGATGTACGGATGGTACCTGAATCTCTTCCAGGGAGTCAATTTCATGAATTCTAGACAAAGAAGTCCTTCTAAACATCTTCCTATTCTTTAGATCCAGGCAATATAAGATAAAGAAATTGAATCTGGAAAAGAGCAAAGTGCATCTGCCCTGTCATGGGATGAGTCTCTTAGCAGCCAGGATTTAGTGAAGATTATTGTGCAGAACAATATATAAATACAGAACCCCTTCTTGCCTGTCTCTTCTCCAGTGGCAATTTAATCACTTGGGGCTTTTTTTTCCCATGTTATAATTTATTTTTAAGTAAGTACACACAAAGCCTAAAGAATCCAGGTGCTTCAATAGAGTCATTAAATTTATACAGTACTTCAATTTAGAAAATGTCTTGGAAGCAGCAGGGGTTGTGTGGCATGTTGCAGTTTGAATGGTCATCCATTTAGTGGAGAGTAAATTGTGCGGCTACTTGTTAAAATCCTTAATGAATCAATGACAAAAAGAGCAAAACCAAATATCCCTGAAATTTCCTGAACATCTGAGGCTCTAATCTTTCACCACCTTCTTGTCATCCATCTGTATCGTCATAGTAATCATATAATCATAATCATATATCTTAGGAAGGGGCGTAGTCATTGGTGAAAATGCAATTTATCAAATTCAAAAAGGAGATGACTTTGAAGCAGTTATACACTGTCGATTTATAACGAACTGTTCATGTTTATTCATTCATTCATTCATTCATTTTCTGGAGGCTGGTGCCCATCTTGGCTGACTCTGGGCGAAGGTGAGGTACACCTTGAACAGCTTGCCAGGCCACTGCAGGGCAAACACACCTACAACCATCCACACTTACTTTCACACCTAGGGGCAATTTGAAACATTTTTTTTGGATTGTTGGAGGAAACAGGAGTACCCGGAGGAAACTCTCGCATACAATCTCCCTACAGAAATGCCTGAGCCCGGGAATCAAACCCAGGCCTTCTTGCTGTAAGGCAAATGTGCTAACCACTGTGCCACCGTGCTGCCCTGTTCATGTTTACTGGAAAAAAATACTTACAAATGGTCTTTTTTTTTTTTTTTTTTTTTTTACAGAAAACCCTGACTGGGGAGGTTTGCAAGGTTGGCTGAGATTAGTCAGGTGATCAGGAGGTATTTACTTTTATGCAGCTGTGAATGTGCAGTCAGATGCGAAGTTAATGGGGCAAACAAATACCATGTTCATTTGTTTAGCATTAGTAACTGCCACATTTTTGTGTGTTTTCCAGTGGCTCCAGGGACATATTAAAAAGGCTTCTGTATTTAACTTAACGAACAAATAAACAAATAAATTTTCTGATTTAAATTACAGGCACTTCAAATAAATGATGATATATATATTTGGAGCACTAAACAGATAGACTGAAATAGATACAAATAGTGGCATTGTGTTACACTCCTATTTAAAAACATGTATTGTCAGGCAGGATAATGGAGCATATCAGGATGTCATCAAGGTATAAAATTCCTGTTTAGTCACTACAATGAGAAGAACATTACTGATAAATGTCTGAAACAGTTGGGGCTGTGTCCAGGCCATGACATCACTTGATGCCCTCTTTTATTTGTATCAAGATATTCAATATCTATGGTTAGATCTGGTGTAGTAATATAGAGTCTCTGAGCTGCTCAAAGGTTGAAGAGAGTTCATTATATAATATACAGTATATAATGAGTATACACAAGGAATTATATTTAGTGGCAGAGCCAGATGTGGACCAGGGATGATCCAGATAAGGAGGATGGTCAAACAAATCCTTGGTGCAGTATCTCCCTGATGTATTTATCTATTTTATTCAACTCCTTCTAAGACTCGCTCGGTTCTGATAACTTTGCCAAGGTCTGGGTACCACTGGTGAATTGACTAATTCAGAACTTTCAGAGGACATACACAGGCAGACAAGCATAGGATTGATTGTGACAGGAGTAAACAAGTCTTTCTGAGTGATGAGGTCCAGAAAATATCTTCTCTACTCTCAGTCTACTCTGGGATTATTTTGTTTGTGCCATGTGACACCTGTATGACTGATCCTTCCCCAATGGGCCTGCCATCTAGTGCATGAACAGTGACAGGGATTACAACAGATTAACAGGAGTGGGTAGTTGCATTGCAAATAGTCTGTAGAGAGGAAAAGGTGACACAATCCAATACCACCTGGAAATTTTTGGCTTTGTTAGCCCTGACAAATACACTGCTTAGATTTGTGAGACCGCTCAACGTCCTTTTTTTAGGATCTGTTAACTTAGTGTTTATAATTGTCTATAGATTAATTTTACTCATTGTGTTGTCATGTCTCCATTCTAGAGTTACACAAGGTTAGCAGCTCTATACTTGTATAATATGCACCAGTACATACTACACAGGAATGGTGCAATGTGATTAGTTTGCTATCTCTAAATAATTATTCACTGAAAGTGAAAGTGAGGTGGATGACAGTGAATATATAGTGACATGCAAATGATTGTTTTACTATATATATATATATATATATATATATATACACACATATATATCCCTGTTCTACAGAAAATCAACTCAAGATCTTATATATATATATATATATATATATATATATATATATATATATATATATATATATATATATATATATATATATATGCATTTCAGAAGACTTTGTTCTGCCACTTATCAACTTTTCCTCAGACTTACAGCTGAGATTGAATCCTTGTGGTCATGTAGCTTACATGATCAGATAACTTTCATGTACAGGATGATAGTCAAGACCATTTTAGACATGAAATGGTTTGTTGGGCCAATCTGTTCAAATTAGCAGAAATGCATGAGTTTTGAGACAGCGAATAAGGCCTGCCAACAATGGCTCCAATTCAACAATGTCAGGAAGAATTGAGTTCCAGGCCAGCACTTGTATGTGGGACCCATGTGGGTAGCAATGGGGCTGAAAAATAGCCTCATGTGAACCACCTACATTAATTATTTTCCCATTAGTATCCCAACTAGGACCCACATAAGCGGCCCATCTGGGTTTGGCAAAGTGGGACACGTTTAGTTGACCCAACTGGGTAGTTGACATGGGGCCACTATGGAACCAACGGACAATCCCACATGGGGCCCATTATTCAGCCTACTTACTGCCCACATAGGTCTCACATTCAAGTTATGCCTGGGGAGATTGAGCTTTGGTAACATATTTTCTTAAGGCTACAGTGTATGCTAACATTTTAGCATTTGTAACAGTCCCTCTGCTTGTTTATGGGTTTTGTGGGTTACATTTGTTTTATCATTTTTTCTGCTACTCTAACAAAGCAACCTAAACCTTGCTGATATAAATGAAAACCATATCAAGTTGAACATTAATCTCAGCTTTTATCAGATCCATAACTGCAGACCCCTAAAGCTGGAATACAAATAAATCTTGGAGTTGCAGAGCATAGAAATGAATTGCTCTGAGAGCTCCACAGTCATGATTTAGAACTCATAAGCCTTCTGTCATCTGTGTACTACCAAATGATGCTAATAATAAAATATTATTATATTAAATGTATATTATTAATTAGTCATATATAACAGTAATATTGTTTACTATAAAATAGTTCCATTTCATCTGGTATGATTTTAGTCATCTGTATTTCTGAAAATAAATAAATAAATAAAATGATAAAAAAGACTCCAGTGTTAGTTTTAATTAGATTAAAGCAGTAAACTATAACCTAAAAATCATGACAAAAATGTTCATGATCATGTTTACTAATGCAAGAAATGTCCCTCGCTGTTTATTATAGGAATGCAAACCTCAAGACCTCTTTTTCTGCAAGGAAAAACAAAGTGCAGAGCAAAGCGCCTATGTTCAGTGTAAAATATTGTTGTGGAGGTTGTGGATTATTAATGCTTTGGGGCTGTTTTATGGCTTGTGATCCTGAGTTACTTGGGAAGATTGATGAGATTAACTCTGCCAAGAACTAAGACTAAGTTCATCTGACAAAGTTTGGCTAGGACAATACCCTAAAGCCATCATGTATATTATTTTTTCAAGACAGATCCGGCTTCAAATTTGACTGATCTTTTAACTGAATAAACCATTTCCAGCAGCAAAAAATAAAAGGAAATATAACATATATGCATATTCACCAATCAGCCATAAGATTAACACCACCTGACTGGTCTGTAGCTAGGCATTCCTATACACAGCAAGCCGCAGTGCCAGTATTGACAGTTTCAGCAGTTTGTGCTACAGTAGCTTTTCTGGGATATCAGACCAGACATCCATGACACTCTTACCAGTTCACTGGTTTTCCTTCCTTGGACCATCTTTAGTAGGTACTTACCACTGCATACCGTACAAGACCTGTCATTCTGGAGATAATTAGTTTCAGTCTTTCAGCCATCACATTGTGGCCATTGTCAAAGTCATTCTTTGCAAAGCCGTCTGCAGCCATTCAGACAATTTCACGGGAGATGCATGCGGCGTCATCATTGGCACGAGCGGTCAGGCACGACACTCAGGCCATTGCCACGCACTGCAGACAGATGGTCAGCGCAGTATCTGCCCTGACGATGGCTGTCAATTCTAATTAAATAAAATAAATGTTCAGTAAATCAAATAAAACACACAATTGTCATGTTTAAGTTTTCTTACACTGCTGTGAATATTTATTTTGTGTAAAAAATGGCTAGTCGACAAAGCTGGGTTTTTAGTTTTTTTTTGCCACCTGCATGTTAGAGCTATAGTCTAACATATTTTGTGACTGAAGCGATGTGTGTGTGTGATATGATTTTGCGAGACTTAAGTGAATTCGACTTTAATGAGACTAAGCATTTCGTTTGATAACATGTTTATATCAATTTAGAAAGTGATTTCAATCATCCTTTTTCAATAAATGTTAATTTGCTTATTTATTTATTTATTTATTGGGTCACACTAGGCCAGAGGGAACGGTCTGGCACTCGTTTTCTAATCTACAACATATATTTAATTAAGGTGTTTTTCTTATATTGAATGAAAATAGAAAAATAAATGCATACCCCAAGAAGTGACTTCGAATGAGAATGCTGCATGTCTGCCTCCCCATAGCAATGGATCGTTGCTCCATAAGGAGGTATTGCATGACTCTGAGTTACTCCAACAGCTCCAAAATGGCAAGGCTGGATAGGTGACATGTTTTAATGACTGTTTCCTCATTCATTCTAAAAAGTTCACACGACGGTGAAAAATGTGTTCTCTGCGTCTTCTTTCATTGTTTCAGTGTCTCCTTCTCACCACAATAACTGCAGCCTTGTGTACGTGATTATGCATACAAACCATTTGCACCTTCTTTGAGACGTGTTAAATATAGATGCAGTTTGTTCTGGCAAAATTGCTTACAGGTTTGATAAAGCTTTGCGTGTGCTAAAATAATATATTCATATTTTCCCCTCCCAGTACACGCACAATTGCATGTAAACGCCCCGTGTTGCACATTCATTGCGGAAAACGTACTAACTGGATGCAGACATGCTATTTTGCACCTTTGCAAGGCGCAATCATTTTTTGGTGCGTGCTGTTAGTAAATTTATGAAATTTTGCATGTGCAATGAGTTTGCACACATTTTTATACACGCAAATCTTAAGTGATCCGGCCCATAATGTACTAGGACACACACTTATTATATTTTTGCTCAGTTTTGACCATTCATATTATTAATATTGTAACTCCGTTCTACATGTTTCTACCTTTTCTTCGATGAGGTAACTTCTTTCCACATTATATTTTCTCATGAGGAATTAAAATAGCTTCAGTCTTTTCAAATACATTGTGACTGATTTCCTACTAAGAGAGGCATGATGCTAGGAAAATGTCAGATGACACATACACTTGCAGCGGATTGCGACAGAGTTATGAGTAGTTCTAAGACGTCTCGATAATAAATGTCATGTTAGGAGACAAGTAACTGAAAGACCGTTATTATTAGAGGTTCTGTTTTCTTTCTTTTTTAATAATTTGTTAACAGACAGTTTAATCCTCACAAAGCTGCAGAAACTCAGGGCTGTGGAAGTATGGATTCTCTCTCTCTCTCTCTGGTTACAGGGTTCTCTGCAAGCAGACAAACATATAAATAGACTGCTGGTAATAAGGCACACATAAAACTCATCACACATTACCTGCTGGTTTCTGACTCGTCCACCTATTCCATATCAGATGCTCCATCTCACCCTCAGTGCCACAGTCAACAATAGCCAAATGTCAAACAGGTTCTGCTTTAGCCTACAGGTAATGATAAAGATAATGTCGGCCATCCTCAACTGTGTAGCTAGAAACATTTTAATATTTATTAATATATACTAGCTAATGAATACAGGAAACAAGTAAAACCTCCACAGTGCTAGTTAAGGTTTGCTAGCCACAGAACATTGCATTGTTGATAATTGAGTTGATATTCATTTGAGAAAATC
The DNA here is from genome assembly GCA_028564935.1 of Neosilurus hyrtlii. Taxonomy (NCBI): domain Eukaryota; kingdom Metazoa; phylum Chordata; class Actinopteri; order Siluriformes; family Plotosidae; genus Neosilurus; species Neosilurus hyrtlii. The sequence continues at coordinate 4,719 of JAOUQZ010044386.1, read as the reverse complement.
TCACACAATTGGTTCACTTTTAAATTTTAGTTGTATTACTCATTGTATACAAGTTAAAAAAAGTAATTTTTAAAGTAATTACTTAAGTAGTACTGATATATTTACTCTTACTTGGATCATTTTGTTAATCACCACTTTTTTTTTACTCTGGTGAATTATAAATATACTACAATTGTAGTTACACCAGTGTCATGCTGAATACAGGTTGCAGATTTTCTGCACTTTATTGAATCTGCCACACAAAATTACAGTCCAAACTCAGAAATGGTAGGCAAGCAAAACTCGCACGATCAGACAAACAATTCAACATTGTTCATACACAGGTGATCACTGTTACATGAGGTGAGGCACAGAGTCATAAGGAAAAGGGCAAACAAAGGTCATGTACAAAATATCAAACACTAAAACAAATGGTTCGGTATGCACTGGCAAAAACACAATGCTTTCCAACTTTGAACTTTGAACTTGAGCATCTCTATATAGAGCGGTGTGTGTGATCAGTGTGAGTGCTAACAGGTGTGCTGGAAGAATGTGATCTGGATATAAGAAGCACAGAGACTGTGAGTGCTGCAGAGCATGCTGGAATGTGTAGTGTGTAGACTGGTTGAGGCTGCTGTTACTGGGAGAACCAGTATGTTTTGTACAGTTTCAAATCCTGGCATAATTAATGCATGATTAGATATTAGTTATTCAGTTATTGATTAATTAATTAATTAAAAGTTGATTAGCCACTTCTTGTGGAAAAGCTCAGGTAAATTCCTCACAGGGACATGATTTGTGTAAATGAAAAAAATATATAACAAGAGTGATATATTAAATACAATATAATTAAGTGGAATACAACATATGTAGTAACACAAAGTATTGGATTGCAGTAACGCTTGGCTACTTTTAATTAATTCTTGTACTGTGTTGGTTTTAAGGTGTGAGATAATTGCATTAACAAATGTTTTGTTAAATATTTATTATCTAGCAAAAGGTTAGGTGAATGCTTTATGTGTACAAGTAAAAAGTAAAATTTTGATTTAAGATATAGAGATTTAATTAAAGACTTATTAAAAATATTATTTAAGAATAACTCAAGTTTGAACTGATTAACTAACTAAATAAATAAATTAAGAGAATAATTATTAAGAATTATAAATCAATAAAACAGAATGCAGTGATTTGCAAATCTCATAATCCTATATTTTTTCACAGTAAAAATCATGTCAACTTTTGAAACATAAAATGTTTTTTTACATATATTTTTGTTTTTATTCATAAATAATGACAAAACAATGATTTCAAGAATATTATGTATATCATACTGCAGACTAATTATGCTGTAATTTACATGTGTTAATAATAGATAATAATTTTTAAGAATTTACTGATAATAATGAATTTTCTATTAGATGGCAGGTCAAAGAGACCTCTCTGACAGAGTAAAGAAATAAAATTATTTGCCGTATCGCTTAATCCCACTAGGGACGCAGGGAGGTTGGTGCCTATCTCAGCCAACATTGGGAAGGTGGGGTACATTCTGAACAGCTCAGGGGAGGAAACTGGAGTACCTTGAGGAAACCCATGCAAACACAGGGAGAACATGCATAGTCCACACAGAAATGCTTGAGCCCGGGAATTGAACCCAGGACTTTCTTGCTGTGAGGCGGATGTGCTAACCATTATGCCACCATGCTGCCTAAACAGGGCAAATAAAGATATATAAACAATAAAAATAAAAAAATATATGAAAACTTTTTAAATTACTTTTTATTTTGGCTTAGATTTATATTACATTTCATTTAGCTGCTTTATTGCCACATTACACACAACTATTCCTGTTAGCATTAACTCTCGGATGCCCTACATTAAATATAAATGCTACATGAATACTACATAAACCTTAATTCATGGCGCTTTTCTGCTCTCCAAAACCCATTTCTCCTTCTGTATTTGAATCATCATTAATATTAGAGTATTCATTTCTTTTCTATGCCAATAATTATTTGTCTGATCCTTTGTGCTTGATAAGCCTTTAGTTGCACATAAACAATGTTTTCCTTGGCCACCACATTTAATTACCTTCTTTTTGAAAACAAAAGCTCAGCCGCTTAATATATACCATTTCCTTCATAGCTCAAATGTCAAGACATGGTTGGTGGGCAAGTTTCACTGTACACTAAAATGTAATGTTGCAGACATGCAGAGGAAGCTTAAAGAAGGGGTTGGTAAGTTTTTATCTGTATACACAAACTGGTCTTTACACCTCAACAACAATCAATAACTTATGATACCTGAAGAATCTCCAAAAAAAAAATCAGTTATCTGAGGCCACTGTAATCCTGTCAAAACACTGACCAATCACTGCCTCCCAGTCCGCTGGGGAATATCAAATCCACTGCTCCTGTGTCTTCCTGTGCACGTGTGACCCTGGAGAGCATGAAGAGTTGGAGTCGAGCCTGTGTGTGTGAAGGAAGTGGGGGTTGGAGGGGGTTTGGAGAGGGTTTACCTGGAGCCCTGAAAAGACAGGCTATGTTCAATTTTGCTCTTGGTTTCATATTATTGAAAGCAAGACAAATTCATTAATTAAAATGAATAAGATAAGCTATTCAGTTTTGGACAAATGAATGACGTAACTAATTATTAAAAAAAATAATAATTGCCAGTATGCCTCTCATAGCAAATACACCTGAAAGGCTAAGCTTTTCTGATAAGATTACCACAATTCATACTTAAAACATACCTTTTTTTTGCTTAATCATAATTCAAATACTTTAATTGAAAACAGAAAGCTAAAAGACAGCAATTTTTGGCTGTGTTGAATACTGAGCAAGTACTGAACAATTTTCTCTTGAAGTGTAGCACAGTAAATACATCGTGACTGCATACAGCCATAACATGAAAACACATGAACAACACAGAATAACAGTGTACAGTGAATAACATCGATTATCTTGTTACAGTATACCTGTGAATGTATAATATGTGATATACACAGTCAGTTCTCAAAGTCGATGTGTTGGAAGTAGAAAACGTAAGCGTAAGGACCTGAGTGACTTTGACAAGAGCCACATTGTGATGGCTAAAAGACTGGGTTTATTCATCTCCAAAATGACAGGTCTTGAAGGGTGTTCCTGATGTGCAGTGGTAAGTACCTACTAAAGATGGTCCAAGGAAGGACAACCAGTGTACTGGCAGGAGTGTCATGGGTGCCCAAGGTTCACTGATGCACATGGGGAGCAAAGACTAGTACATTTATTCTGATCCTACAAAGAGCTACTGTAGCACAAACTGCTAAAGCTGTTAATGCTGACTATGATGGAAGGAAGTCGGAGCACAGTGCTGTGTATAGGGCTGCCTAGCTGCGGTCCAGTCAGGTGGTGTTAATGTTATGGTTTATCGGTATATATACATATTAAACTCATTTCAACTCATTATCCTCACCGGGTCTGAAACAATAATCTGAGTGCGGAATAGATTTTTAGGCTATGGCTGTGGTGCAGTGGAAGTATGATGTGGTTGTGGGTGGACACTGACAGGCAGCAACCAGAGCCTTTTATTCAAACCTAAATTATTCTAAGTTGATTTTTCTTTTCTTTTTTCATTATAAGGGCCTCAGGTGAATGCATTCAATCTTACCGAAATCAACAATTGCTGTATTGCATAGCAAAGGGCTGCTGATCTACCCAGATGAATGAATAATGATACAGATGTTTGAAATGTTTACACTTTGTGGTACACTCCTTTTTTGTTATTTTTATGTAGGAGACACATCCTCACCTTGGCAAGCCACTCTTTTTCATATAATCAGCCTGAAACATAATCAGCTCACTGGGAATTCTTCTGACCTTCCCAGTTACCACTCTGAAACTGCCTCACTCTATTTTAATGAATTTCATGCATCACCAGCGGATAGTACATTTTATGAAGCTGGTTCAAATAGAATCCAAACAAAACACTGTGTTCCTAACAAAAACAACAGCAAAGGCATAAACATAGCTCTACATCATGTGCAGGATTATTTATTAATGTATGTAGTTATTTATTTAGGTGTTTGCTTGTTTGTTTATTTATCTATTTGTTTGCATTCGAGACGAAATAAAATGGATTAATAGATTCTTTTAAAAAATGTAAAGGAAGAAAGGGTAAGCATTATTATTATTATTATTATTATTATTATTATTATTATTATTATTATTATTATTATTTAATGAAAAGCTATCTAGTGGGCTTACCCAAAGCAACAACTTAAAAGCGTTTTATTAGAGATTTTTAAAAAATCATTATACAGAGACTGTTAAAATGAGAATCTCAAAATTGCACATTCATAATGGATGCATGCAGCAATGCCATCTGTCACTATAGTCATTCAAATTATTGCTGCTATCACTACAGATCCCTATAAAATTATATACATATTTTTCTCTCCTGGGAGGGCTGTCGACTAGATTTTGGACTATGGGTGATTTGTGATCATACATCCACAAGACAATTATTAGGTCATAGCATGTCTTCATGGAATTCAATATGTGTAGGGGGGATTGTCATGTCAGAACAGGTTTGAGCCTCTTAGTTCTAGTGAAATTGTAACCCAACAGTAAAAACCTTCTGCACAATAGTGTGCTTTTAACTTTGTGGCACAAACTTTGGGAAGAGTCTATATATATATATATATATATAAGATCTTGAGTCGATTTTCCGTAAAACAGTGCTCGATACGTCGGAGTAGAGCTA
>JAOUQZ010044385.1:0-11623 GCA_028564935.1 Neosilurus hyrtlii | reverse complement strand
ACACACACACACACACACACACACACACACACACACACACACACACACACACACACACACACACACACACGTGTACAGCCTCCCACTGTTTCCTCATTGTGAGCTTCAGCTTTAGTGGATTTCATATATCTTCATGATATTCTGACAATATCTTTTCTCTTTCAAGTTATATTGCCAAGTAGCTTTTTCAGAACTTAAAATGTTTGAGAGCATTCTTTTATCTGGTACAGTCCCATAGGTTTATGTGTTGACAACGCATGCTACATTTACATTTACTAAAACACTTAAGAAAAAGAGAAGGGAAGAGAAGGCAAAGGAGCTCAGTGATTAAATCGAATGAAAAAAAGAGACAGAATGAAGGATGAAATTGTAGTTTTTACAAATTGGCACTGATCCTACAGAAATAACAGAAGTCTAGAAGATATTATTGCAGCAGGCAGCCATTCATGGGTAGCAAATGATTAGATTCTCTGTCATTAGGGGAGAATCACAGAGGAAACCCTTGATAGGAGAGAATCAGAGAATGATATTTATAATTGTGAGTGCTGACAGGAAATCATAATATACAACAGAAATTCCCAGTCCTATACAACTCAATGCCCATACAACTGACCACAAAAACTAACCAGGTCCAACCCAAGTATTATAAGAGCAGATGTAATACATACACATTATCACTTACTCATTTGCTGAACCGCTTAATCCTGTGAGTGTCTCAGGGAGGCCGGAGCCTATCTCAGCCGACCCCAGGCAAAGTACCATTGCAGGGCCAACAAACACAATTATTCACAATCACACTCCCACCTATGGGCAATTCGAAACAGCCAATTAGTCTAATGTGCATGTTTTTGGACTGTTGGAGGAAACCAGAGTACCCAGAGGAAACCAACGTGAGCACGAGAACAACCTGGGTTCAAGCTTGGGAGTTAAGCCCAGAGCCTTTTTGGTGTGAGATATATGTGCTTAGCACTACACCAGTGATTTTCAACCACTGTACCGTGCCACACTAGTGTGCCATGAGAGATCGTCAGGTGTACCGTGGGAAATTATCCAATTTCCATTGGCCATTGTCGAGTGTTTGTGCTGTAGTGACTGCCAGAGTGATGTGGTACTCTTTCATGTCAGTGGGTAGCAGTAAGTAGCTTTTTTTTTTTTTGCCTTTTGCCTTGTTTTTTCTTAGAGACAAGAGAATTAGTGATGCACGCACCAGCTTGTGGTGACAGTGATGACGTTTTTAAAAAGGAAAAATTCAAACTCAAACAGAACTGGGCCTTGGACAAAATTCTGACCCAGATGAAGGCCCTAGTGTGAGTGGTGGTCAAAAGAAAGCAAAGACAGTGAGCTCGTGGCAATACAGCAAAAGCTATCTTTTGTTTGGTTTACTTTCACTGAGGATGCGATGACACCAACTCCGTTGTGCTTGGTGAGAAGCTATCCAACAGTGCCATGGTGCTGAGCAAGCTTAAACGCCCTCTCCAAACGAATCACATATTGCTTCAAAACAAGCTGAGGGACGATTTTGTTTGCCTGCATGAAAATACAGAAACAGGCAACTTTATGAGAAAAAGCACAAAGGTAAATGAGAGAGCCCTCAAAGCTAGCTACGTAGTTGCTGAACTCGTAGCTAAGTCAAAAAAGTCTCACACTGGGGCAGAGACATTAATATACCTGAAGGAAAGCCATTGTAAACGAGATGCTCAGCCCTGATGCAGTTAAAGAGATAGCTAAAGTCCCTCTCTCAGATAACACAATTGGCAGACGTATTAATGACATGTCTGCTGACATCTAAAGTGTTTTTTTGGAAAAGATACGCATCAGTATGAAATTTGCAAGCTTCGAGTGTGTCTTTCTTCAATTCCTGCCAGGAAATCAACTTTGTGTTCATCTAAACAGGCCCAGGTTTCACACAGATTGAGTATAAATAAATTGAGAAACTATATTTTCATTATATAAACTGTATTAAGCTACAGAGTGTCATTTTGTAACATTTTTGTTTTGTGGTGTGCCACAAGATTTTTTCAATGTAAAAAATGTACCATGCCTCAAAAAAGGCCGCTCTGTAGTACACTAACTGATATTAATAAAAATAAATTTCTGAGTCTTATATATCTGTATGTGTAATTTTTTACATAACATTCTGCATTTGAACATGCATATGTCCATATCATCAGTACACAAAAAAGCAGTGTGTAGGATGTCTTCATCATCAGTAGGTATTTAGTAATAGTTGAATGGTACCCAGTTGATCTACTACATATGTAGTATTTAAATGTAGCTCACTATACTACACTAATCTGCACTACACTACATAATGATATATCAGAATTTAGTTGAAGCTTCTGAATAACTGAAGAAGGATATTTCTCACAGGGAGTATTATTATATAATGTTATAGTGAAGCTGGCATTCATGAGTTGTACAAGTGTAACACTAAACATTCTTGCCACTGCAGAAATAAATCTAATCCAAATAAAGTTAATGTGCGTATCATCTTGTAGTATGAGGAACTAAATTAACTTTTTTGGTAAGTTGACGTATATTTATGCTGTTAGCTAGCTTAGCTAATGCTATAAAGATCCAGATCAGAAACACGTGATGGAGTACTGTACGTCTGAGCTGATTGCTTACCGATCACTTATTTACTCCTAGAATGTGCTACAAGGACACTTGGATATGTTTTTATTCAACATCAGTACCCACTGAGTATTCATATGCAGCCATGTTCTCACTTTATTAGGAACACCTGTAAACTTGCTCGTTTCTGCAGTTTTCCAATTAACCCATTATGTGGAAGCAGTATAAAGCATACAGTTGAAAACTAAATCTTGAAAAAATGAGGCATGGTGGTTTTTACCAGATGGGCTGGTTTGAATGTTTTAGAAATATTGATACTGGGATTTTCACAAAGCATCAGCACAATACCAGTAGCGTAGTTGTTAGCATATCTGCCTCTCAGCAAGAAGGTCCTGATTTCGAGTCCTGGGTTTGGGTGTTTCTGTGAGGAGTTTGCATGTTCTCCCTATGCTTGTGTGGGATTCCTCTGGTTACTCCAGTTTCCTCCCACAGTCCAAAGATATGCACATTAGGCTAATTGAATATTCTAGATTGTCCCTGGGTGCGAATGGTTGTGTATCACATATACTTTCAGTGAACAGTTATGGAGAGGAGGTGCCCATGGTCCCTACTTTAATGTTTTATTTGTTTTATATTATATTTGTTTTAATTTGCAACAGTCTTTTCCAATTTTATTTTTCATTTTGATTAATTTGTATTATGACCTCCAGGTTCCAGACATGCCCCTTGTGCCTCTGTATGAGAAGCTTTATCTGAAGAATGTCTCCAAGCTGGCACTCTCTCTGGAGCTCACCCTGCCTGAGCCTTTTGGGCTCTGTGACTGTAACCAGGATGACTCATTCACCTCCTTAAAGGTACACTTCTTTAAAAAGAAAGAAAGGGTTTGGCAGAAACTTAATGAGTGAATGAGGTGGGATATTATTAGAGCAAGATATTATTGCATCTACTTACATTGGATGCCCAAAATATAAATGAGGCAAATGACTGTTACGGTTATAATTTTATACTTAGTTTACAGAGTCTACCTCAGGCTTTTTTTCTTTTTAGTAGCCACTCTCATTTTGAGAATATGTTTACATTTTGCACCAAACACTCAGTATTACCATTCAAAATTATGTTAGAATGCAAAGAGTCCTGTTATTGTTGACCTGCATTAAATGACAGTGATAAGACTGGTGCTTTACACTCCTTGACTAGTATTTATGTGTATGGTGCTACTATGTATGTGGTCTGTAATTTTCCTTACAGAAATATAATTTATATTATTGGATTCATACTATACTGTAAAGTAAGTGCATTAAATCTGGGGTTGGTAAATTTGTTACAGTCTGGTTTTACTGCACACTGTTATTTATTGAAATGGTCTTTACACCCTGTCAGCAGTCAAAACATATGAGATCTAAAAATGGTCGGGAAAAAAATCTGTGGATCTCTGTAATCGTGTAAAAACGCTGACCAATCACTGCCTCGGGGTCTGCTGTGAAATATCCAAATGCTCACAAGTCTCCTTGCTCGTGCGTGGCACTACAGTGCATAGTCAGAACCTGCATATGTGGAGGGGCATAGCTTTGTAAGGGTCTCAGAGAGCTGTTTTGTTTTTTGGGTGTTTTAATTTGTTTTTGAATGTTGTTCTAACACTGATTTGTTCCTAAACAGAAACATATTTTTCCATAGGAAACAATGTATAATGGATTATTCTGTTCATGACCTCCATTCCACAATCATGTTATAATATAACATATCAATTGAATAAAACATAATGTTTAAAGTAAGATAAGCCAGTTTTATTCATTACCTCAACAGCTGAATAAGGAATACAGTTTTACGTAAGAAAGAAAATTTTAATCCCTAGATGCAAATGCCATTTTCATACTTTGGTATGATTTCTTTCTTCCTCTATCATTTGTTCTCAGTATTTTTCCTTTTTGCCTTTACACTTTCAATAGATTGCCCAGGTCCCATAGTGGCTTATCTATGAAAAATTATATAAAAGAAAAATACACAACACAAGAAATATTGCCAAAATCTGAGAAAAGTACAGGGTGGGTGTTCTGTGAGTAAGCGCTGTGTGACAGGACTGAGGCACACGCTGCAGGCTGTTGCCCAATAGAGTGTCCGACAACCGAGTATTTTTGCTATATATAATTCATAAATATTAGAAGTAAGTATTTCAACTTCTGAATAAAAACCATGACGGAAAAGCAGTACAGATAATAGATGGGGAAAAAGTATTCTGAACTCGGTGAAGAGTGATTTACCTGAATTTTCCTGAAGCATTAAATAATCTCACTGTCGCTTTTATTTCTCATGTGTTTCTACATTTCTCATGTAGAGTCTTGTGATGGATGTTGGTGCTGAATCAGAACTATGGGTTCGCTTCGACCCTTTGTACCAGCTGGATACAGTAAGCTGTGTGGCTGAGGAAGTGCTGGAGGTGAGCTACAGTGGGCACCCACAGCGCCACACTGTGGCCCTGCGAGGAGAGGTGCACTTTCCCAACCTGCACTTCTCTAACCATGTGTTGGACTTTGGCTGCATCCTCAACACCACTGAGGTCCAGAAGCACATCACCATGACAAACTCCAGTCCACTTCCTGTCATCTATCGATGGGCTTTTCTGCTGGAACAACAGAATTCCTGCATCAGGTAGCGATATCTTTCATAGTAATGAAATAATGTTGCAAACAACAAGTAACCCAAAGCCAAAGTTCCTTTTGCCTACATGCACAGTAGGCTAATTGACTGTCCAAAACACCTCCAGGTGTGAGTGTGAGTATGAATGGTTGTATGTGTGTTGACCCTGCAATGGCCTGGCGAGCTGGTCAGGGTGTACCACGTCCTCGCCCAAGGTCAGCTGAGATAGGCTACAGTAATTTATTGTTTTATATCTTGTTTCCTGGATTTTTATCTGCTTTCCCATAAATGTTTGCCCTTTATAGTTGAATCATTGGTTACTGGTAGTTATTAAGAAAAGAGAATCTTTGATTATATATTTTAATACCAGACTAACACAGTAAACGCAGACAATGAATTTTTTTTCTACCAAGACAACTAAAAGTAACCTTTTTTCACTCCCTGGGTTCTTGTATAATTTTCCTCTCTTCATAAGTATGAGCATCAAAAGTATTTTCTAAAATTAGACCAATGTTAGCACTGGTTGCTATTTAATGTCAAAAAAGCTGCTAAGCTGCCAGCTGAAGATGGAAGTGACAGCTAGCTGATTAGACTTACATTATAAACAGCACATTTCAGAAGGGAATGTGCATAATCACACAATTAAAATTATACCACCACTGCAGGCTCTAGGCATTTCCAATTGGTGCTGATATGTTTAACTCACTCACTTTCTCACTCATTTGCCGAACCGCTTAATTCTACTAGGATTGCATGAAGGCTGGAGCCTATATCAGCCGACACTGGGTGAGGGCGGGGTACACCCTGCACAGTTTGCCAGACAATCGCAGGGCCAACACTAACACCTAGGAGCAATTTGGAACAGCCAATTAGCCTAATGTGCATGTCTTTGGACTGTGGGAGGAAACTGGAGTACCTGGAGGAAACCCACACAAGCACCGAGAGAACATGCAAACTCCACACAGAAACACTGAGCCCAGGAATTGTCCACAGGACCTTCTTGCTGTGAAGCAGACATGCTAACCACTGCACCACTGTGCCATCCTGATATGTTAAATGTGTTAGTCATAATCATTTCTAATTTACTGCTTGGGTTACATGGTTCCACCCATTTGAGAGTTCTATTAGTCATCATAAAGAAAGAAACAAACACATAGTGCATTATACAATAAATGTTGAAATATTTGTTTTCAAACTGCATCTGCCCACACTCTATTCACACCTAGTGAAGCCATGTGTTTGGGCAGGACTCAATATGGCTTGTTAAGAGCCTGTTATTCAATGAACATTAATCTTTCATCTCACTAAAATAGGTTCTTCACAAATACTCAGGGAGTACAAGCAGTGAGTACAAAAACAGGCGGGCTTCAGTCGGCGTCTGTTAGTGCTGTGACGGGGTCTTTCAAATAAGATTTTCATGCAGACTGTTCGGTTCACTAAATAGAATCAGAATTTAATGAATAAACAGTGTGATACTGCAGCGTGATATGTGATCAGTCGACTCGCTAGGACACTGAATTCCACAAACATCCATAAATAATATGGATACTTGCATAACATTGCTGCATTTTATAATGGGATCCAGGCTTCCTCTGAACTAAATCTTAAAGCACTCACTCTTTAAAGTATGGAGACAGGGCTATTTTATGATGTACGATGCTATGGGATCGGTGTTTTTGATTTGCTTTTGATATACTCTAGTTTCTCACAGTCGGTGCACAGTCACCAGCTTTCTCAAAGTACCACATCTCACATTTTCAACATAGCACATTTCAATTAAATTTTATTTGGGTTAGCACATCCCCCTCACAGCAATCAGGTCCTGGGTTTGAGTCTTGGGTGCTGGTGTTTCTGTGTGGAGTTTGCATGTTCTACCTGTGTATGCGTGGGTTTCCTCCACTGTACAAAAACATGAACATCAAGCTAAGTGGCTGCTCCAAATTTTCCCTGGCTGTGAGTGAGAGTGTGAATGGTTGTGTGTGTGTGTGTGTGTGTGTGTGTGTGTGTGTGTGTTGGCCGTACGATGGTCTGGTGAGGCTTTCAAAGTGTACCCTGCCTTGAGTGAGAGAGTACATTTTATTTGTATAGCACTTTTACCAACAGACACTGCTGCATAGCAGCTTTACAGTATATACACATTGTGTTAAACACTTTATCAATATTTTTTACACATTTTTTAAAAAATGATTTAAACATTTAACTGTATAAGATGTTTTTATTCATAACTGCTCAATCCTTGTAAGGTCTTAGCTGACACTGGGTGAAGGCGGGGTACACCCCGAACAGCTCGTCAGACCATCGCAGGGCAACACTCTCACACAACCATTTACGCACGCTTACACCTAGGGTCAATTTGGAACCAACAATTAGCCTAATGCACATGTCTTTGGACTGTGGAACAAAAACCAGAGTACCTGGAGAAAATCCACACAAGCACAGGAAGAGCATGGGAACTCCACACAGAAATGCTCGAGCACAGGATGTGAACCCAGGATCTTTTTGCTGTGAGGCAGACATGCTAACCACCATGCCACTGTACCTCCATAGTTTGAATAATTTAAGAAAAATGTATTTTCTTCTGTGAAAGGGATACATCTCATTTTGCAGCAAAACACCACATGTGCTGTGTATTTTTAATGAGCAGGCCTGTGGTGAGGGAGCAAGGAAAAACTTCCTGAAACGACGTTAGGAAGAAACCTTGAGAGGAACCAGACTTAAAAGGGAAACCCATCCTCATTTGCGTGACACAAAATAATGTGATTTTCGAAATCTCCCTTCTGTTTCTGTGTACTATGTGTTACAAAGGATTATTGTCTAGAAAAAAATTCACTATAGTTTTAACACAAATGCTAGTTTGGTAAGGGTATCAATTGTTTATTGATGGAGACTGGAGTGCAAAACTGTCCATGATAATTGAAATCTTATAAAGGCAATTGTAGTCCTAAACAACTGTAATAAAACCGTTGGTATCAACAACAGTTAATCTGTCAAGAGAGCAACAGTAATATGAATACTGGCTGCACAGCATGCACTCATATATCATTAAACCTGGAGAACTACATTCTTCATTATCCTTGGCGTATCTAGGATTGATTCCCAGTGCAGCCCCAAGCAGTTCTTTTGGCAGGGTTCATATTCCTATGAGGAAATGTTAATCACTTTTGAGAATCAGATCCAGTCAAGCCTCACAGGTCATTAGTAAAGACTAAATAAACTGCCATGGATAAAATAAGCTTTTGATGACTTATCTGAGAATGAAGCTTTCAGTGCTCTTGTTTAGTTGCACTTGCATTTATTGATTAATATGAATTTCCTCTGGTAGAACATCCTGTAATCATCATTCTAACATTCGATCAGTGTTGGACAGAAAACATGGCTTTAGATGTTACTTGCAGAGCAACTGAAGAAAATGTGTAAATGACCTACAGAGCTCTGCAGTGTCATTGTTCCTACACACACTCATACACAGTGACTGCACACAGCAGCATGCAAAGCACAGAGTGTTGTCTTAAATCTCAGCTGTCAATAGGGGGCCAGCTCCAGGCTGCATGGACTACAGTTTTTATCGTTTTTAAATTGTACTTCAGCAGCTGCCATGTCGCATCCTGAGCAAATCAATAGCATGCTCCATAGGACTAGATTGCTAGCTAGTGAAAATTAATCACTTTGCCATTTCTTCTCAGAAGCCATCAGCAAAGCTATCTAATCATGGCCTGACCTTTCCTATCAATGCTGGAAACCATTCAGCATGCATTCTTCTACCTGCTAATTAAAAGCCTACTGGTAATTAAAGTGGTTGTAAATGTACCATCATTCCACTGAGGTGTGTCTCTACCTGCCATGTGAGGGACCTCTTGCTGATAAATGTGGATTTTGTCTCAGTTAGCCAACTTACATTCATTATCTATGACTGGTGAGAAGTTTGACTGCTTTACTTCCGAGATGTAAGGGAGAGAGAGAAAAATGAGGTTGTACTCACTGTCATAGCAGGATGGGCTGATCAGGAGTGTCTGAGGAAGTGGACAGGACTGGTCAGAATTTTCTCTGGTCCAGGATTCCCAAGCAGCATTAGGTATCATAGTGATAACTCACTCACTCACTCACTGCCAAACCTGCTTAATTCTACTACTAGGTTCGAGGTAAGGCTGGAGTATGTCTCAGTCAACACTAGGAAAATATTGGGTACAACCTGAACAGATGATCATCATAGGGCAACACACAACCATTCACACTCCCACTCCCACTTAGGGGCAATTTGGAACAGCCAGTTAGCCTAATGTGCATGTCTTTGGACTCTGGAAGGAAACCGGAGTAACTACCTAACTACTATACCTAACTACCTTACTAACTACTATACCACTGTGCCACTCTCATAATAATGTTTTCATGAATTCTTTCTTCAGAACATTTATTTATTCATTTTCAATAATCATAACTGTCTAGGTGTGAGACAGTAATCCTCCCTGAAGGGGACTCCATTGCAGGGCACCAGACACACACTCATAATCATATGCTCATTAATAATGCCAGTTTTTAGGATTCTGTATTGGGAGGAATGAGGAAACCCCTGGACATGGTAACCCACACAGATATGGACAGTAGCACAAGCTCAGGATCAAACAGCGATCCCTGGAGTTGTGAGGAGATATTCTAGGCCACCATGCCGCACATCAGAAGCTCTGCTTAACTGAAAATAATTACTGTGGACACTGAGGTTCCTGGGGATTGGAATGTAAAAGGATATGAACAAGTGCAGTGGGAAAAGAGATTGGTGATCATTTAAATAAGATTTTTAAAATAAAAATGTAAGAAGACAAACTCGTGGATGCCTGCTTAAGAAAAACTGGTAAGTATAGAAACATTTCCTTTAAAGACATTCCACATGGTATGAGAGGAAGACTTCCTATGAGTTTGATTCCATATACAACACTGCCCTCTGTTGCTTACTCATAAAAGTGCATAACCCAGTTCCTGTCCCAGATAAATTTACCATATACATTAGTACACAATCTCCACTTGTGCAGAGCAGTATACCATGAACAGGGTAGTCATTAAAAGAATACATTATTAAAACAACTGTTCTAATTATTTGCTCTTAATCAAAGTCTGCATTTCACATTAATATATCAGTCTCAGGAAAAGCTCCTTGTTTACACTGGTAATATGTTGACACTTCTGTCACCTTCACTGCTGAAGACGTGAGGAGAGAGTTCAATCGCCTTTGTCCCAGGAAAGCTGTAGGTCCTGATGGCCTCAGCCCCAGAGTGCTGAAAGGATGTGCTCCTCAGCTGTGTGGGATCTTCAAGCACCTTTTCAACTTGAGCCTGACCCAGATGGTTGTCCCTGACCAGTGGAAAACTTCGTGTCTGGTTTCAGTGCCCAAGAAGAAGCATCCCAGCACATACAGCGACTACAACCCAGTGGCCCTGACATCACATGTAATGAAGTCGCTGGAGAGGCTCGTACTAAGGCACCTTTATACAGTCGTCGGACCATCATTGGACCCCCTGCAGTTCGCCAGATAGGAGTGGAAGACACCATCATCTTCCTGCTGCACAGAGTATACACCCACCTTGAGGAGGCAGGCAGCATTGTGAGAGTCATGTTCTTTGACTTCTCCAGTTCGTTTAACACCATTCAACCTGCCCTGCTCAGCAGGAAGCTACTTGACATGCAGGTGGATGCTCCACTCGCAGCCTTTAATCCACAATTACCTCACAGGCCGGCCGCAGTATGTGAGACTGGTGAAAATCACATCTGACACTATTGTGAGCAGCACGGAGGCACCACAGGGGACGGTCCTGTCTCCCTTCCTGTTTACCCTCTACACCTCAGACTTTAGGTTCTCTTCGCAGTCCTGCTGCGTGCAGAAGTTCTTGGATGACTATGCTATTGTGGGCTGTATCAGCAAGGGCCAGGAGGAGGAGTATAGGAGTGTGGTGGACAGGTTTGTGGAATGGTATGGTCTGAACCATCTGCAGCTCAATGTCATAAAGACAAAGGAGCTGGTTGTGGATTTCAGAAAACAGAGGACCCATTTAAACTCTGTTACCATCAGGGGTACAGAAGTAAACATTGTGGACAGCTATAAGTACCTGGGTGTCCACTTGGACAATAAACTGGACTAGACAATGAACACTAATGCTGTCTAAAAGAAAGGTCAGAGTCGCTTGTTCTTCCTCAGGAGGCTCAGATCTTTCAACGTCTGCAGGACCATGCTGCAGATGTTTTACCACTCGGAGGTATCTAGTGTCATCTTTTATGCTGTAGTGTGCTGGGGCAGCAAGCTGAAAACATCCGACACTAACAGACTCAACAAGCTCATCAGGAGAGCTGGGTCTGTTCTGGGAGTTGAACTGGAGTCTGTGGTTGAGGTGTCCGAGAGGAGGATGCTGAGGAAGCTCCTTAGTATCAT
>JAOUQZ010044382.1:0-11625 GCA_028564935.1 Neosilurus hyrtlii | reverse complement strand
AGGGGGTGTGTACAGGGGGGGTGTACAGAGGCATGTACAGGGGGTGTGTACAGGGGGTGTGTACAGGGGGGTGTGTACAGAGGCATGTACAGGGGGTGTGTACAGGGGGGGGTGTACAGAGGCATGTACAGGGGGGTGTGTACAGGGGATGTGTACAGGGGGTGTGTACAGAGGCATGTACAGGGGGTGTGTACAGGGGGTGTACAAGGTTGTGTACAGAGGCTTGTACAGGGAGCGTACAGGAGCGTGTTCAGGCGTGTACAGGGGTGTGTACAGCACATGCACCACTGATAATAAATAGATTAAAAAGAACTGATATGGTGAAGCTGTCTGTACAAAAAATGTGTTTATAGAACATGTATGGGAGGAGTCTCTATTGTCACTTTATAACAAATAAGAGATCTTCATGACAGAAGACTACATTTCTTTAAGTTTCCTCAGAAACAAGCTGAGATTGTTTTATTTAAAAGAAAAAAAACCATGTATTTACTGAGAGAATAAGGGAGAGAGAGAGAGAGAGTAAAGAGAGGTGGAAAGTAAGCAAATGCCTGCAAATTATTCAAACATATGTGTGCATGAGGTTCATAATAAATGAAGTGTAAAGTTGTTGTGGTGTAAAGGAATTAAAAAAGGTGGGTAATGCTGTTAGAAGAAAAAAATCAGGGTTGTAATGGCTGCATCACATATATATCACACATCACTTATTTAAATCAACTTTTCCATAGTTATTAAAGTAATATAAAAGAAATATTAATCAGCTACAATCTCTAACAGCAAACAAACTCAGCATCACAGAGTTTCACACCATCACTAACAACAACACAAACAACAACCACATCAAAAGCAAAACCACCAGCAACAACAGCAGCGACAACCACAACAAACCTACCCTAACAATAGGGACAATGTGATGCTTTATCATAACATAGTGTGTGTGTGTGTGTGTGTGTGTGTGTGTGTGTGTGTGTGTGTGTGTGTGTGTGTGTGTGTGTGTGTAGATCAACAGGTTCTCTCCAGTCAGTGCTCAGGAATGTATGACAGTTACTGCATCCATGGTATCTGTTCATTGCTTGAAAATATGAAATCACTCTCCTGCACGTAAGACACCTTCATAGCTTATTATTATTGTTGTTGTTGTTGTTGTTGTTGTTGGTGGTGGTGGTGTTATTATTATTATTATTATTATTAATATTTTTGTCATTATTATTGTTGTTGTTGTTTTTGATATAAAAAAGATTATAAATGTTAAATGTTTGTGTGTGTGTGTGTGTGTGTAGATGTGTGTGTACATGTGACCCAGGGTTTAATGGCCCACGTTGTGAACACAAAAAGCTGTCTTTATGGGTACCCCGCAACGTAGAGGACATACTGGCTATCAGCTGTGGGGTGATTTTTCTGCTCACCTGCGTGTGTGTGTTCGGCTGCTGCTGTTACAGGAAATGGTACGCATCATTAGTGGTGGCACTTTATCATTAAGCAATTACTTTATATCACACCATCTCAGGCTGGATAAAAAAATTCCCGGTTTCTCATCAGCGCCTGCACTGGAAATTGATTTTTGTTTTTTTAGACCACGCTCAAGACCTCGGTAAACGCCTCAGGGTGAGGGAAATGGGGAGGGTGAGGGAAATGAGGATCTCTTACCCGGGGCTGGGTCCCGGGTTCGCTGCACTGATGGAGGGCTGCTGGCAATGGGGGGTGCTTGGACTGCCGCGCCTGGTGGGTGTGGTAGAGGGGGTGGGTGGGGGTAGTGGTGGAGACCGAAATTAGGGCTCGTTGTCCTCTGGTCTGCCGGGGCCGTCCCCCGCAGGGCATGGTGAGAGGGGTGTATGAAAGTGTATGTGTGTGTGTGGGAGTTTGTGGGGAGGAGGGTGGGGAAGGAGGGTCGGAGGAGCCCTGGTTTCCGGGCTGTGTGGCCGGAGCATCGGGGTGGGTGCTGGCCCTCTGCCTTGAGGGGAGGGGGGCTGCCTCCGGGGCCTTGGGGCCCTGGACCCTCTACTCTAGCTGCCCTGGGTGGCTGGGACCTGGCGGGGTCGGGGGCTACCGGTCCTGGCTCGCTGGGGCCTCTGCCCCGCCGCCACGGGGAGCTCTGGCTGGGGCTTTACTCTGCCACCATCTGGGTAGGCCTGGGGTTGTCTTTGGTGCGAGGTGGCTTGGGGTCGTGCTCCGAGGTTCCTGCTAATGGCCCGGGTCCATGGTCCGCCATGGTCTCCATCTGACCGCTGTTAAGGCGTGGTCGCAGTTGCACAGTCTTGCTCGTCACTTGTTGCCAATCACTCACTTGTTCCACATGTTTTGCATGCTGGCACGGTCACTATGTTGTCTTTTATTTATTTATGTATTATTATTAGGGTTTTTTTTCCCATCATTACTTTGATAGACGTTATGATATGTTTGTGATGTGTCTTTTTGTTCTGGTCATTTTTTAACAAACTTTTGATTAATGTCAGCTCTATTTTTTCTGTAAAAGCTGCAAGAAATTTTATGTTGTATTTATGTACAGATGTAGCAGTTGGTCTTGTGATAGTTTGGTTTCAAGGGTCGTTGCTTTATATCTATAATGTTTCTGTCTCCTCTTTTTTTTTTTTTGTTTTCTTTTTGCTTCGGTTTGCTGTCTTCTTTCTTTTTCTGTCCCCTTCAGTCAAGTCCAGCAAGATTACATAGAGTCTATAACACAAATCAACAGTAAATAAATAAATGAATCAGAATATTAAGAGGAGCCTTATACCCATAAACCTTCTCTTGGAAAAGCAAATTTTTACAGCACAACGCTGCAACCAGACTACCATTGTGCTTGCTATAATGCTAGACAAGACAATAAATAAATAAATAAATAAATAAATAAATAAAATTCTCATCTGGGGTGGACTGTACAGCTTCAGTCTCTTTACATACATTTAGCTTTAGAATGTTTTGGGGCTTCGACAGTCACCTCATCTCTAGGTTTTTAAAAAGCTCTGATGAGAAACCTGGAACTGTTTTTATCCGGCCTAAAGGAGTTTATGAATCCACACCTACAGAAATTCTGTTCAGTTAACATGGGTTAGCTGGATACACACTCTATGTGTCATTATCATGTCATTATCATATCACTACAGCTTATTACAGAGCAGGATGTTCTTAATACTGAAATAATTGTAATATCTGTGTGTGTGTGTGTGTGTGTGTGTGTGTGTGTGTGTGTAAATACAGGGGCAGTAAACCAGCTCCTCCATACAGAAATCAGGAAGACAGTGTGTGAGTGAGACGGAGAGACTCGGATAGATCTGAACTGAGCGCTCACACAACTCCCCCTGATGGACACTCACAGAACTGCACATGTTCCTTTCACTAATAATTGTTATTATAAATTAATTCATAAATGCATTCATTTTCTAAGATGCTTAATCCTAATTAGGGTTGCGGGAAGGCTGGCGCCCATCTCAGTGGACTCTGGGTGAGGTCGGGGTACACGCTGAACAGCTCGCCAGACCATTGCACGGCAACACACACACACACAACCATTCGCACCCACACTCACACCTAGGGGCGGTTTGGAACAGCCAATTAGCCTACTGTGCATGTCTTTAGACTGTGGGAGGAAACCGGAGTACCCGGAGGAAACCCATGCAAGCACGGGGAGAACATGTGAACTCCACACAGAAACACCCCTAGCCCGGGACTCGAACCCACGACCTTCTTGATGTGAGGAGGACATGCTTATTATTATTGTGTGTGATGTGATGAGTGTGAACACTTTTTTATTTATTGTGTATTAAAACCCAAAATAGGCTTATTTTCAATATATTTTGTATATTTTATTTATAGTGTATGTCAATAAAAATGTTTTTATAGAATTTTGTACTTGGTTTAAATTGATCTGTTTGTGTGTGTGTGTGTGTGTGTGTGTGTGTGTGTGTGTGTGTGTGTGTAGGTTGAGTTTCCTTTAATCCCATAACTCTAAGCCCTGTCTGTTTAAACCATTTCAGATCCTAACTGTGGTGTAAAAGCTAAAAAGGTTTCCAAATTTGGAGCTGATATTCCTGTAAAAATAATAGAATTAATGTTTTATACAAATATTTCTCTTTGTTGTAATTTTATATAAATATAACAAAGAAAGTGAATGTTCAGTATCTTTGTTATTTATTAATACTGAAGAGTTGTTATTATTCTCATCTCTCTGGTCAAACGAAAGTCTCTTCTATTAAAGTGTGTGATCGATCAACACTCGGATAAAACGGATCATCAGACTTTATATAAACGTGTGTTTTAAAATTATAATATAAAAATATTATCTATATATATCTATATATATATATATAAATAAATTTAAAATGATTAAATAACTAAATAATGCAAATTAAAGAAGAATCTCTTCTACTGTTGCTGTTTTTACCCCATTGTATATTTATTAAATAAACACACAGTTTTGTATTAATTAACACTTAAGAAAACATTATTTTAATAATAAATCCCTTCAGTCTCTCACTGTCATTTTAACACCAAGCAGTTTTACATTTAGAATTACTGCATTTGACAGACACCCTTTTACAGAGTGATTTTATACAACTGAGCAATTGAGGACTTAGGGCCTTGCTTAAGGGCCCAACAGTGGCAGCTTGGTGATACTGGGGCAGATAAGCAACCCAGAGCCTTACGACTGAGCCACCACTGCCCTGTTTAAAAATTGTGACATCTCAAACACTAATCCCTTAATACCAAACATTTAACCCCCCAATACTACACACTAGTCCCCTAAATACTAAACGCTAACCCTCCAAACACCAAGCACCAAACTGTCAAAAACTAAAAACTAATATCTAAATAGTAAACACTAACCCTCAAATATCAAACACTAAAACCTCAAAAACTACACTAATCCCCTAAATACTAAACACTAAATCTCCAAATACCAAACTGTCAAAAACTAACCTCCTAAATAGTAAACACTAACCCCCCCCAAATATCAAACACTAAAACCTCAAAAACTAAACACCAATCCCCATAAACACTAATCCCTGAATGCAAAACATTTAATTCCAATATTACACACCAATCCCCTAAATACTAAAGACTAACTCTCCAAATACCAAACCGTCAAAAACGAATAACTAACCTCCTAAATAGTAAACACTAACCCCCCCAAATATCAAACACTAAAACCTCAAAAACTAAACACCAATCCCCATAAACACTAATCCCTGAATGCAAAACATTTAATTACAATATTACACACCAATCCCCTAAATACTAAAGACTAACTCTCCAAATACCAAACTGTCAAAAACTAATAACTAACCTCCAAAATAGTAAACACTAACCCCCCAAATACCTTTCTTTGAGGAATGATGCACGGTAACCTCATGGTGATCTGAAGGTTTTCTGTGTGGAATGATCCACAGTAATCTAATAGTGACTGTCGCGGCAGACACAGTTCAATTCACCAGGAGACGTGGATTCAAAATCAAGAAAGATTTTATTCAATGAAAGTGAGAAAAACATCAGCAAATTGTTTAGCAGTTCAAAAATCAGGAACAAGTTATTCAGTCAGAGTGAAGACAATAGCAGTTCGGCGTAGCAGGTGTATATAAACTGTTCATTCTGTAATACAAAGTGTCTGCCACTATTAATTTCTGGCTCTCGGAGAAGACAGTAGCTAAGAGATTGTTTATTTCAGGTGTTGTTGAAGTGACGCGGCAGACCTTGGGCTTTTTTCTGTTTTCCTCACTCATCTGAGGCTTCAGCAAAGGCCCACGCACTTTATTACACATCGCTTTGTTTCACATTAATCATCATTTAATCATTTAAGAATTCAACTACAATTTTACAATACAAGTCTATCATTCCAGGGTTTACTCTGCCCTCGTCCAGAGTCGGCTGAGATGGGTGCCTGCCTCCGCGACCCTTATTAGGATTAAGCAGCTTAGAAAATGAATGAATGAATGAAAGTTTATCGTTCATAATCATGCCTCTACACTACATGACCTAAAGGTTTCTGTGTTGAATGATCAACAGTGATTTCATGGGGATCTGGAGGCGTTCTGTGTGAAATTATCAACAGTTATCTCATGGTGATCTGTTGATCTATTCATTTGTACAGTGCTTTTTTTAAAGCTTGAAATTGTTGCCAAGCAATACTTCACAAAGTAAACAAATATGGTGAATAATCTCATGGTGATCTGGAGGTATTCTGCGTGGAATGATCCCCAATAATCTCATAGTGATGTGTAGGCATTCTGTGTGGGATGTTCTACAGTAATTTCATGGTAACCTGAAGAATTTCTGTGTGGAAGGATCCACAGTAATCTCACCAAAAGGAAAAAAAATCGTGAACACAGGAATGATAAACACTGTTATATGAGAATAATTCCACAGTTCAGCGCTGCACAGTTCACAGTTTATTTTTTTTCTAAAATGTATAATGTTTAACTGGTCTTTAATACATCACTATCTGTTTTACTAACATTCACATGATTAACACTCCAAGAGTAACTTAACAATACATGTGTTTTAATTCAGATAAACTCATAACATGAGGCGTGATGTGGGGAGGATTAAAGTGAAGACAATGTGTAGAGGATTATAAGGATTATGAGGTGAGAATTACGAGGTGAGGATTGACGATTACGAGGAGAGGGTTATGAGGATAAGTTTTAGGAGGTGAGGATTATGAGGAGAGGATTATGGGGTAAGGATTACGAGGAGAGGATTATGAGGATTATGAGGTGAGAATTACGAGGTAAGGATTGGGGATTACAAGGGGAGGGTTATGAGGATTATGAGTTTTAGGAGGTGAGGACTATGAGGTGAGGATTATGAGGCGAGGATTATGGGATAAAGATTATGAGGAGATGATTGTGAGAGGATTACGAGGTGAGGATTGAGGTGAGGATTACGAGGTGATTACGAGGAGAGGATTATGGGATAAAGATTATGAGGAGATGATTGTGAGATGATTTCGAGATGAGGATTGAGGTGAGGATTACAAGGAAAGGATTATGAGGAAAGGATTACGAGGAGAGGATTATGAGATGATTATGACTAATGATGAGACTGCAATCCTCTTCCAGTTTAATTTCACATCAACCTCATCCAATTCCACTCAGAGCTCAGTTTATATATGCGACCTTTAACCTCCCCAACACTGTAAGTGTGTGGAAGAGGAAACAAATGCAAGGCTGCAAATTATTTCCAGTGATGTCACTTCCTGTTCAAGTGCAGCGTGTCGCTGTACTTTGGAGTCTGGTAGTGGTCGGACTCGAGGTGTTCAGGTGAGGTACTGAGGGTGACGTACACATGACCACGGACCTCGGTGACCTTGTGTACTCTTTGTTTGACCCCTTTAGAGCACCAGCGTGGTTTTAGAGGCCTCACTGAGGGATCCACAGCCTGGTACATACCTTCACCCTCACGCACACAGATCTTATATTTATGCCATGGACATACAAGACACACACGCCCTGCTATCTCCTACACACAAATACACACACATACAAGAAGGAGAATGGCAATCATCAGAAGCTAAACAACACCACACAGGTAAACATGCTACATCAAAACTGTCCTGAGGAGGTTACCTATGCTAATGATGCTAAAGCCACTAAGCTAAATGAGGAATGTGTAAAAGTGGGTGTCACCTCAATGTCTCCATTCAGTAGAGGACCTCCACTATCTAAAACGAGACAAACAGGGACATATTAAATCACACACCACAAAGTGTCCACCACTTTTTAATTCAATAATTTAATATAAACGTGCTTTAGGAGCCCCACTATCAACGGGTTGTCACTGCTGTCCCACTGCTGAACCCCCGACCTTGGGATCAGTAATCCAGCACCCTACCACCGGGGCCACCACTGCCCCATGTGAACTCACTTCTAACTGAAAAAAATACGGGTAAATACGTGTTCGTTTTAAATAGCTATTAACACCAGTTCAACACAGGTACCCTTTAAGTAAAAAAAAAAAAAAAAAGTCAACTACCAAAAAAAATGTCAACTACCAGGTGTCAATGGAAAGGTCTGCACTCACGATAACAGCGTGCATCCAGAGCGTGAAGCTCCCCCTGGTGGTGAAGAATCAGCACTTCTCTGCCGTTTACACGCGTCACGACACGGTTAGCTCTGATTATATCATCACGCTGACCAATGAAATATGAGTTTACAGGTGGAAAAACATCCTCATCTGATGACATCACAACTACAAAATAGAGAGAGAGACAATGTTAAAGTTGTACGTATCTGGTATCTTGTTAAAGTGTATCGGTATTGGTCAAATTTACAGCATAATTTGTACTTATTTAATACGTTTCAGTGATACAGACTTATTTCAACATAATTGACCATAAAATGCACAAAACTACGGGCGTTAGCGGTTTATTTTCCCCCGGAAGTGATGTTAACGCATTGGGCGGGCTTTACATCTCTTGTGAAGACAGTGAAACTTATAGTGATGGACAATTCGCGAACAAACTGTTCAAAAGAATCGGTTCATTTAAGTGAATGAGTTGAATGGATTCACCCACGGGTTGCTAATATAACGGTCTATTATCACATAAAGTAGTTGAAATCGCTAACTCGCATAATCGTCCAACAAATCATTAACGCGCTAAATCACTTAGCGTACAGCTAACTGGCTGAATCTTCCAGCAAACTGCTAACTCACTGAATCGCTCAGGGAACTACTAACTCGCTGTATAGTCCAGCAAACCGCTAAATTGCTGATCGTCCAGCAAATCATTAACACACTAAATTACTTAGCAAACAGCTAACTGGCTGAATCTTCCAGCAAACTGCTAACTCCCCGAATCCCTCAGGGAACTGCTAACTCGCTGTATAGTCTGGCAAACCGCTAACTCACTAAATCGTTCAGTGAATCATTAAGTCACTAAATCGCTTTGCAAACAGCTAACTCACTGAATCTTCCACCAAACTGCTAACTCACCAAATCGCTCAGGGAACTGCTAACTCGTTGTATAGTCTGGCAAACCGCTAACTTGCTGAATCGTCCAGCGAACCGCTAACTCGCATAATCGCCCAGCAAACTGCTAATTCACCAAATCGCTCAGGGAACTGCTAACTCGTTGTATAGTCCAGCAAACCGCTAACTCACCAAATCGTTCAGCGAATCTCTAACTCACATAATCGTCCAGCGAATTCTTAATTCACCGAATCGCTTAGTGAACAGCTAACTTGCTGTATATTCCAGCAAACCGCTATCTCGCTGAATCATCCAGCGAATCGCTAACTCGCATAATCGTCTAGCGAATAGCTATCTCGCATAATCGTCTAGCGAATCGCTAACTCGCATAATCGTCTAGCGAATAGCTAACTCGCATAATCGTCTAGCGAATCGCTAACTCGCATAATCGTCTAGCGAATCGCTAACTCGCATAATCGTCTAGCGAATCGCTAACTTACATAATCCTCTAGCGAATCGCTAACTCACATAATCCTCTAGCGAATAGCTAACTCGCATAATCGTCTAGCAAATCGCTAACTCACATAATCCTCTAGCGAATAGCTAACTCGCATAATCGTCTAGCGAATCGCTAACTCGCCAAATCGTTCAGTAAATCGCTAACTTGCTGAACCGCTCAGCAAACCGCAAAGTCGCCAAATCACCCAGCGAAGTGAGCTGTTTGTACATTAGTGTAAAATATTTATTAAGTTTTGAAATTTGCTGCTTGTAATTAGGTCACTGATGGATGAACACCATGGCTTCATAATGCAGAGTAAAAGCCTCAGTGAGGTAACAGGATACCCTACAGCCCGGTGATGCGGGTTCAAGCCAGGCAGCGAGGGGTTGGTTTTTGTTGCTTTTATTATAAATAGGTGATTCACATAAACCGATTCACATGATCCGATTCACTCCAGTCAGACGAACCGAGTAAACTCAAATCTGACTCCCCACCAATAGAAACTGCCTTTCTGAGGAAGAGATGAGCGAGACGGTAAACTCAAAATGGTTTATGCAGATAACGGTTTGCCAGCGCGGCGGTTTCTGTCATCAGTCGGTTTAGGAACAAAAACAGATGTTTTCTACGATCTCTGCCCTCGTTTGTGCGGCTCCGCAATGAAAAGTAGTGTGTGATGCATCTCGGGTCAGTGACGCAGCCCGGCCAATCCAACGCGCCGACGTCACTATCAGGCTGGAACAGCCAATCAGAAAGGCAACATGTCTCTGAGCGTCATAACACTCGCGCGCACTTTGAAAACGGCCAAAGGCTGATGGGTATTTCAAATTGCTAGTAACACTAATGCACCACAGGCCTCCTTTAAATGAGTTTGATGAGCGTGTTAAAATTCTTTACACATCATTGCTACTACAATAACAGTGCTAGCAGATTTTTTTTGTGTATAAACATCGGAAATTATTTATCCATTTACTTTTTATCCGTACACAGGAATTCACTGCAGTGCACTTCCTCATTCTGACCAGCAGATGTCGCACTGTGGTCGAGTGATGAGACAGGAACAAGGCGTCATTTCAATGTCTCTAGTGAGTCGCGAGCTGGTATACATTTAAAATTATTTATTTAAGCGTCAGTAAATAAAGCAGATAGATACATTTATTACAATTTCATTACGTTTTTCGTAAAGCGAAAATTCCCGGTTAGTCTCCGACTGCAGTACCACTCGGTTCCCTTTCGCCCAGGCGCCATTGCGTCACATCCGGTACGCGATGTCAAAATAAAAGTCATAAATCCACTTCCGCCTTGAGGTTCAGAAATGCCATAATCTTTCAAAGGTTACGTTTAAAATAATAAATAAATAAAGAGGTAAATATCAGATGGTTTTCTTTTTGTCAAAATCATTTACATTTTCATAAATTCATATATTCATTTATTGACTTGCTAAACCATTTTATCCTTTAAAATTCACTAAATTCAGTCCAGTTCTGTTTTATTCATGTAGCGCTTTTGACAATTGACATTGTAGCAAATCAACATTACATAGTAAAACAAAAATTAAAAAAGGAATTTAAACATTTCTTGTAAAACCCTACACATCCCTATCGAGCAGGCCCACGGCTACGGTGGTAAGGAACAACTCCCTCATTTAACACGAGGAAGAAACCTTGCTAGGAACCAGACTCAAAAGGAAAACCCCCTTCTCCTCATTTGGGTGAAACCAGATAAAAATACAAAAACTTCACTACAGTTTAACATGAATCCTGTTAGTTTTATATATCAACTGTATGTCCTAAATCATTTTAGCAAAAGAGTTTATTTCACCAGCACTGAAAAGTCATCTTCACAGTCTCAGAGTGGACATCTGGGTCCATATGGATCATCAGCAGCAGGAGCGAGGGGCTTCCAAGATGGGAAATCTCACAAGCAGCAGAACAACAGGATGGACTACAGAACCCAGAAAGCAGAAGGATCAGGAGGATCAGGATCACCAGCATAGAAGCAGCATGTGTACCTCAGCAAAAACGAGAGACAGAGCGAGAGAGAGAGAGAGGTTTTTAGGTATGCTCATAACAGTGTAATAATAATTAAAGTCTGCACTTTGAGGTTTGCACTCAATGAAAATTTGTGCACTGTAATTTTTTGTTATAATGTAACCTTTTTGCACACAAACACTTTACAGACTTTTACTTCTACTAGAAAATCGCCACTGCAATAAATTATATTTCATTATA
>JAOUQZ010044381.1:0-11626 GCA_028564935.1 Neosilurus hyrtlii | reverse complement strand
AAATATATATATATATATATATATATATATATATATATATATATATATATATATATATATTATAATAATTATTCTTTTACTTAGAATAATTATTCTTTTACTTAGAAGTAAACCATACTCATTATTATTTTCAAATATCTTGTATATTTTGGATTCTGAGTTGTGTCTCCCAGCGTACGTTGCCTTATTAAGGTAATAAACAGAGCGAAAATCTGTAGTATCTCCTGGTGCACGTTACCTGTTTAAGGGTTAATGGAGCGTATGTGTGTTTGTCAGGTGACCCGCGGAGGCCGTATCCCACTGACCTTGAGATGAGGAGTGGAATGCTGGGTCATATGTGTAACCTGCCCACCAATGGCGTGAACGGCCACCTGCCTGGAGATGCGCTGGCTGCTGGGAGATTACCAGGTATCTGTATTCTCATCTTAATATATTAATCCAAAAAAACAGGAACCCAGTTGTATCTTTTCTAGTATGTTTCGTGAAATGTTTTTTAATGTGAAAAATCATGTAACTTGGCATACATTTATAGTTTTAACAAACCCAGATTAAATTAATCTTTAAGTATAAGCAATACTGGAGGAGTGCAAGAGGAGCACCATTGATATGGAAAAAGTGTCTAACCATTAGGTTGCTTTTGGAACATCAAGATATCTTTAAGTTTTCCTTATGTAATTGTAGTCAAATAAATAAATAAATAATGGTATTGTTTTGAAATGTTCTCTCTTCACGGTTTCTAAATGGTGTACTTTACATGTCAAGACTAAGATGGACTAATGTTTGGTTCCCTCATTTTTATTCCCTTCTATTAATTATTTTGCATTAAAATAACTTAATCTTGATATAGTGTATGTAGGATACGTGGATGGGGTTTGAGAGTTCTCACCAAAAACTTTCATTAATTCTCTTTTCATCCTGTCACCAGTGAATTATTAAAATGAATCTGCTGTCTGTAGCAGTCACAGTGCTATAAAACGCTTGTCCTCTCATTTGGTCTGATTGTATTGATGGGATGGCATGCTGTGCACTCTGTGCTCATGTCTTATACAAGCTAAATCTAGCAAGTAATCGACAGCTGTGGGTTCTAACAAAAGCCATATTCATGGTTTACAACATTTGTTGCTAGGCTTTACTTACACGTGAATCATACCTGAGGTAGTCTCATGGGCTCCTCCGGCAGTTATTAGGCAATAATAAATTTTTTGAGGCATGGTATTGGAGGGAGAGCAGAAGACTTACACATGCTGGCTTCTCCAAAGGACAGCACTAAGTTTTAGTACAAAGATGAAGTAATTGATTCAGTACAACCTGGCCATGTGAAGAACCAATGGCTCACACTGCAAGCCGTGATTACATTGTTCCTTCATGTTCAGATACATTCCAGACAACTGTGCTTGTGAACCGTATTTTAAACTGTTTTAAGCCTGAGCTGAGCACACACACTCTGCTTGTTACAACCCTGTCAATAGCATGATGTCATGTCTGGATTTTGACTTGAACATTCCATAAGTCCTTGTTTTATTTCGGAGCAATTCTTTGGTGGATTTGCAAGTGCGCTAAGAATCAGTATCATGTTGAAAATTCCACCTCCGATTCAATTTCCGGCCAAACAAGTCACACACTTGCATTTATCCTTGATCACAGCATGTAATCCCCGTGGCATTGTTCCTCCAGTTGGTCCGGCCGAGGCTCAGCAACATTAATGTGGCAATAAAATGAAGTCAGCTGATGATCTGAATGTAGTGAATGAGCAGGTTATCATATCAATGGACTTTTTCTTCCCTGATGGCGCGGATATAAAATTTGGACTCCAATAATGAGCGAGTGGTTCAGGGAGCACGAGGAATCGTTTTCACATATGTATTTGCACCCCAGAGTCCTGACCTTAACCCTGTTGAGAAGACTTTATGGAGTGGTTCAGTTTTTCTCTCATCGATTTAAGACTTTAATGAGAAATGAACCCGACACTGAATGGAAATAAGTGCTATGTTGCTTAAGTTTGTTGAAACAACGGCATGACATGCTGTAAACAAGGCTAAAGACGGAACATGTTCATGTGTGCTTTTTTTATTTTTGTTTTGTTTTTTGGCCGGGCAGTGTATCTTTATCAGCTCCTGAAGCAGAGTTGAATGTAAGTGACTGTAAGCAAGCCCAAACCATAACATTAACCAACACTCCCATTCTTCACCGTTGCTTTGGGGTTCTTCTCGTGTTCACGTCAAATTGTCAGTTCAGATTTCTCCGATGTCTTTCTGATTGTAAATGTGCTTTTTCGCACCAGCAGTTGCAAGAGTTACCCGCAGGTCCTTTAATGAAATTTTGGGATTCTGGTCTGGCCCACCTGTATTCTGTAAGTCTTTAAACAGCCTGGAATCAACAGAGGGTGTAAGGTTCCTGATAGTATTGGAGTCAGTTTTCTTGCTTGTGCTTAATATTGCTCTCCAGAGGCCATCCTTGGAGGAATTCTGTTGGCCACTGGCGTATAACTCCTGTTTTAGAATTGCCCAGAGGGTTCTCTATTGGGTTTAGATCTGGCGAAGCAGGAGGCCAAGTCATCAGCCGGTTGTCCTTGAAGTTATTCTTGGCCAGCTACTCTTTTGTGCACTTTGAAGCATGACTTGGTGCGTTATGAAATCAAAGTTCTTCCAGAAACTAGCAGGTTTTGACTTGTACCATGGAATAAAGTTTTGCTCCAGGAACTTGGTGAAGTTTTCAGTGTTCATTTTTACACCTTCTTCCACTTTAAAAAGCCCAGCTGCCCAATAAAAGTCCCAGTAGCCCAATCTGCAATGATGGCAGCCCAGGTCATCACTCCTCCACCTCCTTGCTGCCTTCTTAGACGTGTTGGAGTTGCACGTCCATGGAGCACCGAACCTCCGTCCCACCCATCAGGTCCACCCAAGGTAGCTCGCATCTCATCAGTGAAAAGAACCTTGTCAAAGTTTATCTTCGTATTTTCAGAAGTCCACTGAAGCCTTTTCCTGAAGCCTCACAACTTGGCCTCAAAATGTTTCAGATTGGATTCCCATAGAAAACTTTTTCTGGGAATCTTGAAGGAATTGTGTGTCAACAGTGAACAGGTTTCTTTAAAGACAGTCTGTGGAAAGCAGTATGACTCCGGATTTATTAAAAAAATGTTCTGTTTCTCCAGTTTGAGTTTGTAAAGGCGGCTACATTTTGGTATAAAGTGTCCTTTACCATTTAAAATAACTATAATTCAAATAACTACATTAATTTTTACGAATATTGATAATGTGACACTTGTTATTGTAATAATAAAATTCCATCGTTGTTTGCTTGATAGTATAATTTTCTTTATTTTTGGTTTGACTTGTATAATAACCTGGAACACTGAAATTCCAAGAAATAAGATTGTTTTGGGAAAATATGGTGCAAAAACTCCCAAAACTGCCAAATACTGAAAACTGAATTCTACAATTGTTTGTCATTTATTTAAGGGCTCCTGAGTGGCATATTGACAAGGTGCATGAATATCAACCTGGAGACAGGTTTGAATCCGGGTTGATGCCGCAGCCATCCATGACCGGGAGACCATGGGCGCTAATTAGCCGAGCACTCACGGGAGGGAGGGATGACATGCACTTGCTTCTCTGTTGCTGAAAGCGATCACTAGCCAATCGTGTGTGTCTGTGAACTCACTGATAGCGCTTTCCCTCCGAGTGCGTAAGCCGTTCGGTGGTCGTGGTTTTGGAAGGGCTTCCGAGGGGTAGGGGAGGGAAAGTAGTAGAGATGCTACTTTCAAATGTTGCTAAATCACCAACCCCAGCTTTAAACTGTGTACACCCGCTTTCATTTTTAACACAGAATTTGCTATAAGAGCGCACTGTGCCATTGCGTCCATGCACTTCTGCACACTGTGCCATCATGCACATACTCTTCCCTGAGAGTCTGAGACACTGAATGCTTTCTGTTTGTGCTTGTCTTCACATCCATGTTGATTCTGGTTTTGCATAAATCTATTACTACATCAATTTGGTATTTATTGTTCAAATTAAAATATACATTTATTCTTCCTTTTTCTCCCTCCCAAGATGTCCTGACTCCTCAGTACCCATATCAGACTGCAGATGTTGCCATGGCGATGCCTCCACCACCTCACCATGGTAATGACCTTGGCTTGGAGTTGCCAGGGCACAACAAGGAGAATGAGGACGACGTAGAGGCCATGAGCACCGACTCATCCAGTAGTAGCAGTGATTCTGACTGAGTGTGTGTGTGTGTGTGTGTGTGTGTGTGTGTGTGTGTGTGTGTTTAATATGGCTATACATTTCTCCAGGAGTACTCGGGGGGGTGTGTGTGTGTGTATGTGTGTGTATGAAGTATCCTAATCTGCCTTAAAAAGCCCATTTTAAAGGTTATTGTTGACTTCATTCATCCCAGCTTATTAAAACCAGCCTGACCTCAGCCAGCTCAATAGATCTCGTGATACTAAGCTATGACGGCTTCATGATGTCATTTGCAGCTTGTTTTGACATGTATCAGGTTGAGACTGTTCATTGTACAGCCTGCTCATCACCACAGTACCATCAGTACCTTCCTAACACGTTCTCTCGTCTCCAGTCTGCCTCCTGTTGGTGTGGAGAGCTGGGTGTGAAGTTTTAGTTGTGACTGCTAACATTCCTCAGGCTGTGAGTTCATGTTGAAATGCTGTAAACCTTTAAAGGAAATCTGCAGGTGTGTAAATAGAGCTGTAAAAATGTTTTTTGGTTTCAGACTTTGTAAATAAAGTTAATTTGGTAAAATTTTGTCACTTTAGTACATAATGACACAAATGGACCAGATGCCCTTCTTTTTCATGGGGTGTGTCCCCTCCAGTGACATCCTGCCACTCAGAACACCTTGCCAGGCTCACTGCTATAGACAGGCCGGGCCATTTTATGGGTCTCTGCTGCCTAGTTTAGGAGTTTGACGCAATATTTGATGTGCACTTTGATGTATATCTATTTATTTACTTCAGGATGTAAAACATATTCTGCTATCTGCCTTGAGACGAGCTACACAACTGGATTATTATTTTTGTTACGTGGCACAATGGTTAGCACTTCCCCTCACAGCAAGAAGGTTCTTGATTGGATTCCCAGCTTGTCTGCGTTGAGGAACTCGGAGGATGTTTATTTCTGGTGTGATTGTTTTTACGTTCTATTTAAATATTCTAAATTCAACACCCTGTGAGCACTGCCGACCCCTTTGGAGGCCATGTGAGTTGTTTTCTATTGAGTACACATGGAACTGGAGCTATGTATGAACAGCCATTCTCAAAATCTTTAGGGGACCATTCTTCAATCACTGCTGAATGGTGACGTCATTCATTATGAGAGAAATTCATAAGAAGGAAACCATACTGAGGTTGCTGAGTGAGGGAACAGCACTTAGACCACTACCGAGGGAGGGAACAGTATTCAGCCTGGCACCGAGGGAAGAAACACTACGTGGACTACCGTTGGGGGGGGTGTACACAGCTCAGACTGCAGCTGGGGAAGGGACAGTACTCAGCATGCCGCCAAAGGGGGGGACCAGTACTCGGACTGCCACTGAGGGAGGGAACACTGTTTGGACTGCTGCTGGGGCGTACATCTCTGTACAATTATTACATTTTTACAGTAGATGTAAAGGTTCACTTGGGCAATTTTTTTTAATCCCTCCAGCATGTGGGTGGATACAGTAATCACTATGTCTGTCTGGGTATTTTTATATTATATTATCATATATATCTATAAAGCGAAGTCTTGATTAATTTCAGACCCAAAAACAATGCGTGTCTATACAGAAATATGAGTCACTTCTTTCACCTAATATATATGTCCAACTTTTTAAGGGTTCGTATTCAGAATTTGATCACTATAAGCATCACATAATATATGAGTAGAAAATAAGTCATTTTAAAGGTTTATTTATTGTTTTGTTAAATGCCGGTATGGGCCCTGCGATGGCCTGGTGAGCTGTCCATGGTGTACCCTGCAGTCGCCCAGAGTCGGGGATGGGCGCCAGCCTCTCCGCGACCCTAATTATGATTGAGCGCTTCAGAAAATGAATGAATGAATGTCGGAATGTTCCAGATGGTCACTACAATTATAAAAACACGAGCTTCTGCAAAGCACAGAGCATAATTTTCTATCATCACACCAAGGTAAGGATTTTTGGCAAGGTCCAAAGGAACCGTAATATTAGTGTGATCATTAAATCATGAGGCTGAGCAAGATGTATTTATTTAGAAATTCCAAAACAATGATCAATAATCCCGATATTAAAAATGTACAAGCAGGCCCACGGGTAACAGGAGCACGAGTTCCTCCCTTTCAATTCTAATCTGAAATTAGAGGTAATAAAAATCATTCCAATTTCATTACATTAATAAGTACACACATTTACTGTATCATTATTCTGTTCTTTATTTCCTTCACAGTTTGGTGAGTAATCAGTAAATAGTTATATAATTAACAGTGATGCACTGAAGGTGAGGTGGAGGTCACTGAAGGGGACGGTTGCTAGGCTAAAAACTAACTTTACCTGACGGACTCTTCCATTTTGGGGTTACTTCACAAAAAGCAACAAAATTTGGAATTAAGGTATTTGATGCCAAAAAATATATATATATTTATTTTCAAAAATGAGCCTTCTCTTCCCACCAAATGTGACTTTATCAGCCTGCTTAGAGAAACAGGCCTGCTGGAAAAAGTCATCATAAGCAGTAAGCACAAAGCGAAGTGCAGCTACCGACTGAGATTACGTTCTAATCCCACCTCTTAAACTTAGTATGCAGATACTTGCTGTCTGGTTCTTCCATTAATTGAGCCCCTTAGAGCACCAGGGAGCCAAGTCCATTTTTGTCACTCTTGAGTTACGTACAGAAATGAATATGGAAAAGTGAAATCTTTCAGATGAATTCTGGTCTAAATCCAAGTACAGTTCCAATTTTGACATAATGGGGCACTTCACTATTGCTCTTAGCGATTTCACTGATTTACTAGTGCAACCGTGGGCCAAGTCCGAAATCCAAGATGGCGGCGTCCATGTGTGAAGCCTCCACTTGTAGGAAAACATACCTGAAAAGGAGGTTCTTCAGTTAAAAGAGGACTCGGAAAGCACGTATTACTTTAGCCGGGACGCCACTGCATTGGCTTGTTAGGATTTAACTGAATGTGATTCATTATTTTTCATTATATTGCTACATTTCCTGAATATTAGGACTGAGACCACTGTTGCACTAAAAAAATACAATTTCAACCCGAGTTTGTTGAAATTCTCCAAAATTGTTGCAAAAGCCCAAAATCGCAATTTTACCAGCAACACAGCAATTTAGGCTGAAAAAAGTATCTAGGAAAAGTACTTATTGAGACTGAAGGTATTGAAATATGAATCATACCAATTTTTTCATAGCCTTAAAACTTTAAAGCACGATCCTAAAAGATCACAAAAATGGACTTCGCCCACTGTTGCTCTAAGGGGCTCAATTCTAAATTTATTGCAGAAAAACCCCAGCAACATTTGGAACTATTTGACAGTAAGACAAACTAGGTGTTTTAATTCCCATCAAACACGACTATCAGCCTGCTCTAAGGAACAAGCCTCGGGGAAGAATCCATCACAAGCAGAGCTGCGCTTATTGTATATACCAAGCAGAAACACAAGAAACACTGATTAAAACAAGATTTTTAAGGTAAGACAATGATAACACCCCTTGCTCCAAGTGACCATGGTAAACTGAGTCTGTTGTTTTAATTCAAGTATTATTCACTCGGGATAATGGTTTTTAATCCTGAGATAGTGGACCAATCAGATCACAGTTCCCATGTAAAAGTAAAAGTTCTTCAGTTGTGGCACTGGTACCATAATATGTCTCTCCAGAGTTATGGTTTGGCAGAGTTGTTGCTTTTACGGTGTGTTTGGACGCATCGTGTTGAGCAGAAAGAGTAATGTAGATATTCAAACGGCACCTTCCCCACAAGAGACTCTCCACACTGCCAGCATCTCCTACAACATACACAGAGTAAGAAAGAGTAACTCAACACCACAATAGGTTATTATTATTTAATCCTGCATGGGTCCTGCTGCATGCTGTTCTAATCACCGTAGCTGGTTCTGAAATCCACAGTAGAAACAAATTAGTGAACCAGACTGACCTGGAGCACAGATCGCATTTACTAAAGAGCAACAAATGGCTGCATTTTACCAATTGTTTATGTCCAATACATTAAAAAGTGGCAATATGAATGATTCACCTTAGTGACCAACCCAAAGGGTTTAAAAGTAAAACATATCTAACCCTCACAGAAAGATAGCACTAAATGGCTGGAGTTGCCACATTAGTACCATTACAGGATGATTAAAAATATGTTGTGTGTCAGATCAGTGACACTGCTTCCTATTTATTGTTCAAACATGAATCACAATTCATCCTGTTCTATTTAAAAATATAAAAAGGACCATTTGCCAATATAGAACAAGCATAGCAAGTTTGAAAGCCCCAGCTTCAGCGCGCGACAAGCAAATGTCTGGAAACCTAATATACAGTCTTACCTCTGTGACCTTAAAAAGAAGGTCAAGGTCATTCACACACAAACTCATCCTAGCACTCATAGTAGTGGACCAGCATTCCAAGTTTGAAAGCCCCATCTTCAGCACACAGCTGGTAAATGTCCAGAAACTAAAGTGTGAGGGATGGATGGAACCCATTCCTATAGCTCCCGATGGGCTGGAACTAAAAAAACTCTGACTGACTGACTGTCGACAAGCACAAGACACAACTCGCCATACTAACACAAGGTGAAATATTGTTGGAACAGTGTATGGGATTCTTAATGACTACATATTCTTATTCCATAATCTTAATGAACCCTAATGACTGGTACCTCCCAACAAGGCAGAATTAGGATTTTAATACAAAAAGGGTTAAAAGAAATCTCAAGGTGAGCTCATTAACCTCCTCAAAAAAAAGCTTTATTGCTTTTTCAAAAATATTCTTGTACAGACAAACAATATTACAGTGGTGTTTATATATATATATATATATATATATAGATATATAGATATAGATATTGATGTTGTTGAGTGGCTCTACGTCCTAATCCAATCAAGGGACCTTCTCCCTTACAAGGCCAGAGTAACAATCTACATAAGACCCCTTATAGAATATGCATCACCCATTTGAAGTGACAGACTTCAGCAGGAAACCCTGTTTGAGAATTGATGACCCTATCGAAGCCGAAGCACAGAAGGGATGTCGCCACTCTGCATATTTTACAGATATTTTTTCATTCAAGCCAACCTTGGAGCTGGCCAATATTCTCCCCCAGTGTTCTCTAGTTCATAAACAACAAGATCATCTGTTACTGCACATCCAAACTGTGTAGCCAGGACCGAGCCAGGACTCTTCATCAACCCTAATGCATGCCAAAAAAACTCATATTCTGTCTGATGAATTGTGGTGGCATGTATGGTAAGTTATAAGTATTTTAAGGAATTTAAATTTATACATTTGTATTTTTATTCAAACATAATAACTGCATTAATGTATGCAACTTTTTGTGTGAATAAATTAATATTTGTAATATTTGTAGCCTCCCCACGATCCTAATAGGATTGAGCGGTTACGGAACTGAGTGACTGAGTCACTAGTTCAGCATAAACACCTATTACATGAGCGTTTCAGTCCTTGGAAGTTTAACTGAAAGACAGAAAGTCATCAATCAACTATGGGTACAAGGCACTGTCAAAAGATCTCAGGGATTAAGTTGTAGACAGACACAAGTTAGGTGATTTCTTTTTTTGAATGGATAAAAATATAGGTGTGCATGCGCACGTCTTTATTTTATAATAAAATAGCATTTCTCTTTCAAAACTTAAGGAATTTGTTAAAGCACATACATAATATAAGCATGTAATTTGTACCTGACATTAGTGAGTGTCTCTCCCTTCATGGCTACCTGCTCTGCCAATCGTTTTTCTGCAGCCAGCGCTCGCTAAACAAAAAAGCAAACAATGTAATGTAAACATTATGACTTTGTATACACAGCCAGAAGAACAAAATGCTAGATGAACACACTGAAGTAGCCCTTTGGTCATTACAGTGGCCATTTTGGATTCACCGTCACACTCATCTCTGGCAGCATTCTCATCCTCAGAGTCACTAGAATGTGACGTCTCACTGTCTCCAAAAGAGACTCCTCCCTCTCTGTTTCAAATAGGTCACCATTTACACCCATTTCCTCTAAATTGCCGCCTAAGCTGCTTCTTGAAAACATTTTTTTATCACCTAAAATGCAACTCGCTGAATAGATGTGCTTGTTTCCTTGCGCTGGACAACCCTGCCCAACATATTGACTTCACTTTTGCTAACCATTGGTTCACTAGTAATCCACGGGATAAAATGACCCAGTTTTGTGCTTTTTATGAACATTTATATTAAAATAAACATCTGTATTGCTTAAACATATTACATACACACAAATTATGCTAATATCATGTAGGGATGAACAACACCAGTACTCTACTTTTCCACTCACAGAGACGTAATATTGGGTCATTTTCCTCAATAAATAGATGATAAAGTGCAATATATTCGTATCATTTGTTTAACTGGGTTCTCTTTATCTATTTTTAGGACTTGTGTGAAAACCTGATGTTGTAAATTCTATATATAAAGTTCCAGTGGGTTTACAAGCTTTCATGCAATGTCACGTACTGTCAATAGAACCTTATTGTATAAGCAACAAATAAATTTGATGTTTGGATTTCAATAAAGCTAAATTAGAGCAAAAAAGGAGCAATTAAAGGTTATTATTAAATAGTGCATGTTTACAGCATATGGTAGACTTGTTCATGCTATCAAGCAGACAGTACCTTTTCTCGGTCACTCAGTGCTAAAAATCTCCTCTTTTCCTCCTCCTCCTCCTCTTTTCTTCGCTTGTCCTCTCTCTGCTCCTTCTCACGCTGCTTCTTCATTGCCTTCTGAGCCTTTTTCTTCTCTGCTTTTTTGTTTTCTATTTCAGCCGTCAGCGGTCCTGGAACCTTTAAAAAACATGCATCATCATAAATGTTTTTAAACTAAGCCTAAGCAATGCTTAAAATTTTTTTTATAAACTTAAGCTTTCTTTCAAAATCATTTCAAATCTGTGCAAAAGAAAAATGTAATAAAAAATGTTGATTTTTTTTTTTTAATTATGAAGCAAGTCCTCAAATATTAGTGTAATAAATAATGTCAAAAATAGCACTGTTAGGTGTATGTTGAATTTAAATATATTGAAGCGTGCTTTGGGACCGTTTGGACAGCTGTCATGGTAAAAGTTTTTGTAAAAAATATATATATATAAAAAATTAAAAAACACAATACTGACAAAGAAGAGAAAAAAATGAATAGATTACATTTTTTTAATAAATGCCAAGTGGAATGATGCCTTTTGACCCCCGTGTGCTTACCTGAGCTTTAGCGTAGTCATATTTGTTTGGATGTTCAGCCATAAATCTCCTGAACATGTTTCTGCTTTCTTTGTCTGGTGCAACTGCGTATGGTGTCTGGCCTTTCTTATCCCTGTGTACACACACACACACACACACACACACACACACACACACACACACACACACACACACACACACACACACACAC
>JAOUQZ010044380.1:0-11627 GCA_028564935.1 Neosilurus hyrtlii | reverse complement strand
TATATATATATAAATAATATGAAATTTTATAGCCCAGCTAATTTTGGCCCTAGCTTTCAGTGTTTGTGGGCAGAAAGTCCAAATTTTAAAGGACCATAACTTTGGATACCCCTACTCAACTTTGAACTTAAACTTTCACCTAAAATTTTGGAATAGCACTCTTCACATATATATATGTCTAAATAGATGAGTTGATATGGGATGACTTGGATACTAGATTTATTGACAGTGTTATCTGGGATTTAGCTCTCAAAAATGTCCCATCCGTGAAAAAAAAGTACTATGGAATGCCTGAATAATGATATATGAGTGTTATAACAGTGGTATATAAGAGGTATATGATGGTTATATAAATGATGCATGAGCTATATGAATGTTGTATGATTATTATATTAGTATTCGATAAGAGTTACATAAAGGTTTTATGGATGATATAATTGAGCAAGGT
This sequence comes from Neosilurus hyrtlii, assembly GCA_028564935.1. Taxonomy (NCBI): domain Eukaryota; kingdom Metazoa; phylum Chordata; class Actinopteri; order Siluriformes; family Plotosidae; genus Neosilurus; species Neosilurus hyrtlii. The sequence goes on along the minus strand of JAOUQZ010044380.1, from coordinate 11,179 downwards.
GGATGTTGCTGAATAATCCTAGAGACAGAACATCGAACAGTGATATCCACCGAGCCACAGGAACTCAAGAAGCCAATCTAAATCATAAAATATATTTATAAATAAATTTTACAGGTTATTTTGTACATAGTTTTACCATGACATTTTTTAATCTTTTTTTTTTTTCATTTGTTTTCGGTTCCGACTGGCCGAAAAAAAGCGCGGCCTCTTCGAAACCTTAAATATTTTAGAATATAAGATTATCATTGAGGATTCCTGACCCTGTACTGGCTGTGTGTTATGTATCGTATTGAACCTGCACTTAAAACAAACCCAAGTGCGTTTTTTCTTGATGACTTTTTATTCTTTTTTTCTCTGTATATTTCACATGTAACCTCCATTTCACTGTCTCGAGTCCAGTGGCTCCTATTGAATTAGTTGTGTATTCCAACATGAGCTGCTGAGCTTTGGCTTATGGGTCAGCCACTATTTCAGCCTGCGCTGTTGGTTTGAAGCTAAAACCACAGACGTTTGTGTGAGATAGTGGAGCGCGGAGCTGCACATAAAATTTGTGCTCCTTCCTCCGCAATGCGTTCATTCCATGTCAGATCACAGCACAATTACCTGTTAGAGGTATTTTATAATTAAACCTGGGGATTTATTATCAATCTTGGATGCGCATATCAGACTAGATCAGCTTTCCAATTCGCGCTGATAAATGAAAATCCCGTATTATATCAGCGGAGAGATTATGTGGGAAATCCAAGTTGAATTAATGATTCTGGGAAACGTAAAAAAAAATAACATTTTCCCATTTGTCCCCTGTAATGTATAAATAGGGGCGGATTCGCATGAGGTGTGCAAATAACAGCCACTTGAGCCGTTCGAAAACAAGCGAAAAGGACCAAACTTCTTTCGAAGCTGTTCACTCATATTTGATCCACTCTGAAATCATACAAAATTCTGAGCAGGTCCGAAACTTTTCTCCAAGACCATGAATACGGGCCATTTACCTCAAATTCAACCGACTACCGAAAAGATGCGAGTTCCAGTTCGAATATATTTAATTACCTTCTAAATAAAATGTGCCAATTGTGCAATAATCATCCAACTTATCCGATGGCAAAGATACAATAATTTGGTGATCTGATAGCAATGAGGCAAAACCAGTAAATATTTGATTGCTTTCCACCAAACAAAATGAAAAAATATTTTGAATGAATAATATCTATAATATTCTAGGTAGCAAACCAATCAGATTGCACTGTTCTTGTGTAGAGTATACTAATATACAATGTTACATTGAAACTTTTTCTCAGTGGATCAAAAATGAACAAATTTCCACTGGGATACACAATCATGATTTTACTTTAGTTTTATATATTTTCAGGGATTATTGACCGTTTCTGTTTTCTTCTCCATGACCTCACTCCCCAGATGCTCCAGAGATTCATCCAGATTGCATTTGGCACCATAACTCTGAGCTCGATCAGATTTTATTCAACTGCTCCTGGTACGGAGCTTATCCGACCCCCACGCTGATGGTGTTATTGGAATCGAAAGCAGGTGGGAAGCCTGTACTGAACACATCGAAGCAGACTGAGAACTTTGAGCTGACTCTGAACAGGAGCATGCTGTATGATGGCCAGAACATTACCTGTGTAGGAAAACACATAGCACAAAAGCCTGGGGACAAGAAGTTGTGCACTTTTACACTTGGTAAGCGTTGGTGTGTGGGTATATAGACAGTGCAATAATAATAATGGGCTACATCATAGTGTGTGAATATTTGTGACCCATTCCAGCATAATAAGGTTAAAACATAAGTTGCAATGTAGTGTTTTGAGCAAGAGCCAAAGTAAATTGAAAATCGCTTACCTGCATGAAAATGTGATGTCGCCAAAAATACATTCTTCACAATAACATCCATATACACAATCTATCTATGCTAAAATACTTCACGTTGTTGTAAAACAGTAGAAATATCCACTTAATGTTGCTGATTTTCAAACCACTTTTGTGGTTGCTCAGGGTATTTCCTTATTATCCATACTCACTACCAGAATACTCTCCCTACTTACAGAATCCCAGAAGGATTCCCCCAATCATATAACAGAAAACAAACGAGAGTCCTCAAAACCGACATGACTCGGTGTTAATAGAACGCATCTGTTGCAGGGAGGACCCTAGGAAGATCGCGCCGATTGGTCGAGAGCCAGATCTTTTATTTTATGGATGTTAGCGAGTTTCAGATGTGGACATTCAGAAACTGGTTCTGTAACCGTAATTGCTATTTTCTCATAAGTAGCATTTCCTGCTTAGCGACATACAAAGTGATGTAACTCCGTCCATTTTCATGTTGTAATCATGTATTATACCTCATTTTCAGTTCTCTTTCCAAATATATCAGTATCTCAGTATGTCAAGTTTCCTACTTAATCCGTATTAGGCTGGAGCGGGTCACATTTATGTAAGTCTGTAAAAGTACCACTTTTAGTTAGAAGGTGTTATGTACTGTACATATGTTTATATAGTGTTTACCCAATGTGTTTGATTATAATGCAAAGTTCTGTAATTGTTTACTCAAGTATAAATTATTCAGAATTTAATACACGGTGATGCTTTTCTTTTATTACATGGAAGCCCTTGAGGGCTGTGTGTTAACGATACATCACTGGATGTATCAATACTAATTCTTTTTCTTGTGAAGGTCATTGACACTTTTCTATTCCACTACCTATTCTCCAACCATGAACGTCATCTGATATCTACTGTACGCTACCGCTCAAAAGTTTTAGAACCCGCACCTTCTTTATTGAACTTTACAGTTTTATGTCTTGGTGTCCTCTGAAATGTAAGTATTGAGCTAAAAAAAGTTGGAGGTAAAAATAATAAATAAATCATGAAATTCACGCACTCACTTATTTGCTGAACTGCATAATCCTACGAGGGTTGCGGGGAGGCTGGGGCATTTCTCAGCGGACACTGGGTGAAGTCGGGGTACACCCTGAACAGCTCATGAGACCATTGCAAGGCCAACACATACACAATAATTTCCACTCACACCTAGGGGCAATTTGGAACAGCCACTTGCTCTAATGTGCATGAGGGAGGAAATCCGAGTACCACGCAAGCACGTGGAGAACATGCACAGAAATGCCTGGGCCAGGACTTGAACACGGGACGTTCTAGCTAAGAATCATACGTGCTAACCATTACGCCATCGTGCCACCCTGATATCATATATCCTGTTCTGAATACATGGCTTCTGACTATGCATGCAGATCAGTTCAAATAGTACCCGAAAAGTGCTCCGGAAAACAGTCATGCCAAGAAGGTGATCTAATAAAAATGCTCCAGTGTTTTAGGAAACCAAGGCTGATTCCATGACAGCTGCTTAAAGACGTAACACTCTGCACATCAGCGATATAAACAGAGTGATTACATTTACTTCCTGATTGCGCCTGTGAATGTTGCCCACTCTGGAAAGCAGAATTCACAGGCGAATCAGAAGTAGCTTTGTGATACTACCAATGCCCTCACAGACATGACTAAAGACATCTTGCTCAGAAGAGGCCAGGTAACAGCGCCTGAAGTGAATAAAATAAGGCCACCATTTTAAAATGCCATTCTTTATAATAAACTGCTTATTAACTCAATTTGCTCGGTTTGTACAGAGAAATCTCAGCCCTTGGGCTTGCACAAGACCTCGCCTTTCGACCCTCGGGCTAAGATTTCTGTGTACAGACCTCGCACTCAGTTAATAAGCAGTTAGTATTGTGCATATCAGAAAACATAAAGACTGACATTGCCATAAGCCACACCTCTTTCAGTAGGACCGATGGATACAGAGTTCACACTGTGTACATCATCTTACTGTTCGACCACAGCACTTAACCGTCTGCACCCATGTTTATTTCCTGTATTACAGCGGCACCTGAGCCAAGTGGAACACCAATGGTTGCTGCTGTAGAAGGCTCAAACGTTACCCTCAGCTGCTCAGAGTCCAAGTCTCTGCCTCCTGCTAAAACCATGTGGCTGAAACAAGAGAAGCCTGTCATTCCCAGCTCCAAGTACATATTGGTTGAGCAGGGCCCAATCCTAAACCTCATCATAGTCAATGCCACCAAGGACGACCAAGACGTGTATTTCTGCTCAAGTGAAAACGTCATTGGTGTACGCATGCAGGAGGTCATCCTTAATATCCGATGTAAATAAAACTTGGGGTTTTTTGTTTGTTTGTTTGTTTGTTGTTTTTTTAAACTAATAACACAAAATGAATAAGTTTTGGTAGAATTATTAGAAATTCCACTATAGATTAAGTGTGGTAATGAAGTCTGCACATAATATTTTATTGAAAGTTTCTAGAACGTGACCTGATAACCACTGTTCACCACTTCTCATGTACATATTTTTCCAGCATCTGCGGATAAGTCTGGAGTCACGATCGGGATCTTCATATCCTTTTTAATTTTAGCAAGTGGACTCACGGTGGGCTATTTCCTGTACAGCCGCCGCGACAGGATATGCCTAAGTATGCATGTTTTTTTTTTAAATGATTTGTGAAATGTATCTTGAAATATTGGTTCTGGAAAATTAATGTTTTTTCTCTCTCACTATCCACAGGTTGCAGGTATGGGTAAGTACAAAGCTAAGTCCGATTGGTTGTTGATGATGATTATGATGATGATGCGGCTAGCAACTGTGGTAGTGATACTAAACTAGCTAACAATATTACCATGTTTTTCTTGTTATTTTTCTTATTTGTATTATTTTATTTATATCTTAGAATGAAAGGAATGCTGTGAACTGATTGCTGATAGGCTGATAGCTTATGTATTTTTGTATGCATGCATGTATGTAATCATGCAGGCAGTGGTGGCTGTATGGTCATTGCTGTAGATTAGTAATCCGAAGGTCAGGGGTTCAAGCCCCAGTGCCACTTTTAGCAATCGCACAGTTGTAGATAAATCTAAGTAACACTCTGGATAAAAAATTAATAAATAAATAAATATTATGTAATATTTCATGTAATAGCTTGGGATAACAGACGCTATCCAAACCAGCTAACTCAGGATAATGCTTGAATCAAAGTGGTGGACAAAAGCAGTTTCTGACAGTCACTGATATTACAAATTCAATAAAATGCTGTAAAAAAAAATTATTAATTAACATTTGAGATATGGCCTTCACAAGTAAAAAGGCACTTTTTGGCCCGATGAGCTTATACCATGACAGTGCGGCGCCTGTCCACAATTTACAAAATGCTTCTTTTCCTTTATATCTTGATTGATTTAGGTTTTGTTTGCTGTGGCATTTTACAATTCTACACAGAATTTTTAAATTCAATAATTATGCACGTTTCTGCAGATGTTTTAAAAATCACAAAAAATGCTTCTTCTTCTTCTTTATTTCTTGAACGATTTGGATTTTGTTGGATGTTATCTGATAGGGCTAGGGGTGACCCTTTACAATCCTATATAGAATTTGTAAATTCAGCAAGTATGCAAATTTATAAAGACTGTTTCAAAATCTTTTCTTGACCCATTTGAATTCTGTTTGCTTCATCTGATAGAACTCTTTGGGCCATAATAGTGATCAGCTCCGAGCATTTTTCTGCTCACTTTTTACTTTTACCAGCAGAATTAAAAATGTTAAGAAATATAACCATCGTGTTTGCTCTCGTCATATCATATTCATCATATGCAATATGACACAAATCAGTAAAAGTTGGTGACACTTGACCCTATAAATATTCGGTCAAATACTTGTACTTGCTAAAAATTGCATAATTTTATCTTGTCGGATGAGCAAGACATTATTGACGTTGTGGTTTCAAACTTGAAAATGAAATGCACAGTATCATTTGTCGTGCTTTAAAAATGTAAAGTCTAATTTAAGTTTGCTTTTCTTATGTTTCTGTGTAGTGTTAGGGTGGTCCTTATTTTCGAACTTTTGAATTGTAAAGCCAGCAAACATCTACAAAGTTTTCAAACATCGAAAAATGGAATACCAATAAGTACTTTTCCAATCAAGTAATATTTAAGGTATGCTCAAAGGCGCTGAAGTTTCTGTCCTATAAATGCCTGGCATGGTGTGGAAGACGTGATAAGTTCCCAAACTACATATATTTCAGACACTACTATGCCATCGCCTCATGGGTAAGAATGCAGCTGAATAATGCTGTAGCTGTGATCCTACAGAGGTAAACTGAACATGAGTTCTGTCGTTTAAATATGGATGGGGTTGTATGGCGCACTCAGCAATGACAAAACGCAAGTAGTGTAGACCGTACACTGTGTTCCATGTGTAGGGAAGTGCAGAATGCTTCCTGAAAGTAACTTAATTTTTCTTTATTAATCTGAAACTTTATGGTAGTTAATGCTTAGATAGCAGTAATGCCTAACTTCATCAGTGTTGAGCATACCGTAAATATCATTCAAATGAAAACCAGTTTAATGGGTGCCCGTCAATTTTACTCAAACTTAAATTGTTTACCACCAGTAAGGACAACTCTAGTGTTGTATACATTAAAACAATAATTCACCTCAGGCTCTGTGGATATTGCTTAATATTCCTCTTGACATCCCACCTTAGGAAACTATTCAGTGATATCCGTCTCACGTTTGCCTTATAATTGTTTGTACTTAGATTTAGATTCATTGTTTGTATGTAAATGTTTACTACAAATGTAGCCAGAACGAATTAATTTTCTCTTTTATGTCATAATTTGTTTAATTTTCCTGATTAATTTTGCACTGGGTGGCACGGTGCTGTAGGGCTTAGCACATCTGCCTCACAGAAAGAAGGTCCTGGGTTCGAGTCCCGGTCTCAAGCGTTTCTGTGTGGAGTTTGCATGTTCTCCACATGCTTGTGTGGGTTATCTCCGGGTACTCCGGTTTCCTCCCACAGTCCAAAGACATGCATATCAGGCTGATTAGCTGTTCCAAATTGGTTCTAGGTGTGGGTGTGTTGTGAATGGTTGTGTGTTGCCCTGCGATGGTACGGCGAGCTGTTCAGGGTGCATCCACCCCTTTGCCCAGTGTCAGCTGAGATGGGCTTCAGCCTCCCCGCGACCCTTGTAGTAGGATTAAGCTGTTCAGTGCCTTCGGTTTTGTCTTTACTAAGCGAAAAGCCTGGTGGGTTTTGCAGCACTGTGATTTGTCTCCGTCTCTCCAGTCATTCAAGTGACAATGTGGATGTGATGAATCTCATCGAGTCCGAAGATGAAGATATTTTCCAGAACACCATTCCGAGGCTCCCTCCACTTACTAACGGTCACGTTCGTACTCCAGCGACCACACTCGTCGAGATTCACCGCATTCAGTCCAGTAAGTGTTAGCTGACACTTTTTTAGCGCAGGATTTCAACTGCAGAATGTTATTTCTGAGATATTTATTCAACTCTCTGTCTAGCAGAGTTCACATCTGGAGGAGAGATGTGTAGGTTTTTTTTTTTTTGTATTGTTAGGGTTATAACCGGAAAATAAAATCTCTCATGAACTTTATTTATATTTCAGATGATCATGAAGACGTGAATGATACAAACACAGAGAATCATACGCAAGAGCGACCGCAGGATCACAGGCAGGATCACAGGCAGGATCACACGCAGGATCACACGCAGGACCTCATACAGGTTCACATACAGGTTCACAAAGATCCTGATGAAAAATAAAGAAAAGGGACTTGATGGACTTTTGTCCCTCTACAGAAATTCTTTAAAGAGCTACTGTGGCTCGTTTTTTAAATGCAGGGATCTTAAGTTGCAATTTTTGTGTGTTTGTGGGTTTTTTTTAATGTTGCATTTGTAGGATACAGACACCAGTTACAAATGCAGTCAAAATATTAAAGAAGTATATATTCTAATAATTATTTTCTTTGTTTATTTGTTTGTTTTATCATTTTGGCGACATTGCAGATATTTAAGGCTCTGTGTGTGTGTGTGTGTGTGTGTGTGTGTGTGTGTGTGTGTGTGTGTGTTTGTCCCTGCTGCTTTGTATAGAATTTTAAAAGATCTTCACATGTTTTAAGACAATGTTTTTGTAGTTGGATTCGAATACAAAAGAAGCTTTACTTTAGGATTTCTTTAAGAACGATGTGATATAACTACTGTACTGTATCTACTGTAATCTGTATGAGGGTCTTCAGGGAAGCAGGTGGATGTCCTCTATTTTCTGAATATAAGTAATGATGTAATGAATAATCTGATAAGAAGGAACAGAAGGTGGTCATAAGAGTCTTTCTACAGTCAGTATATTTTGTTGAGGCTTTATTTTAACCAGCAGTGCGTGTGGCAGATCGAGGGAAAACACTAAAATATACAGAACAGGGGGTTCTCCAGGACCAGGCTTGGGAACACCTGTTTTGAACAGTTCAACTGGTAAAACAAGTTACCTGGTAAAAAATAATTATTGTTTAGGGGGGTTTTTTGTATTGTTTTTTTTTTTTCTTTAGAGAAAATATTTTTCAGGTTGTAGATGATCATTAATTTGAGTAAATTGAGTAAATTACTATGGATATTCATGTACGAATTGTTTAGTGGTGAATAAGTTGGGGAAATGTATGATGTATAATCCTGAATGAATGGAAATATTTGACAATGCTGGAACTATTTCAGGTGACTTATTTATGACTATGACATGTATTTCTATTTGTACTCCCTTGCTAGCTAAAAATTTGCCCTTTACATACATTACACACACACACACACACACACACACACACACACACACACATATACATACACAGCAGTGTGCAGTGAAGATTATACACCACCACTTTTGTCTTAAAGGGCTCCTAATAAAAAGAAGTAAAAAAAAATCTCTATAATGTTTTGGTGAAAATGTATTAAAAAATGTTATTGTAGGCAACGAGAACCAAAAAATAATTCCGACAAGTATATTGAGGTAAAAGTATGGCTAATAAACAAAAACAAAATATAAATTTTTCAGAAAAATTGAAAGGTGACAAATTTTTTATTTGACTTTTGCATAGCATGAATGAACTTCAAACTATATGGAACGGTTTGGCGAGTGAAGAAATTTAAAAATATGTGCACACTATGCCTGAAAGCAAAATAAAGGGTGGCCACAATAAATATTGACCTTTTTTTTCCTCAAAAAAGAGACTGTTATTTTTGTTATTACATCTGTTATATTGTTGTTTGTTTCCTTATTCTCATCAATATGATCCAATATTACATGAAATAAATACTTGAATAGTACTTGGTTTCTGATTTATCCTCATTTTGTTAAGTGTATAATCATCACTACATCACTGTATTTTTTAATTTCTGTGTGGGTGGGTGGTTGGGTGTGTGTATGTCAAGTCACCAATAAGAACCGACTCCTTTGACTCCCAAACGGATGAGTGCCATTGTATCCTAAACACTCCAATATGTTACCCGTTTTTTATCTGAGTAAGTGACTGCAAAGGATTCTAAATGGTAACCTTTTAATTATATTTTTAGTGTGTCCACATTACATTTTAACTACAAAAATAAACAATAATAATATAAAGAAGGCTCTTCCATGTAAATCCATTCACCACATTCGATCTAAAGAATTGATACATTTTTAAATGACGCATCACCGAACACATTTTCAACAATGCAAAAACAAAAAACTAAAGTATCTTTATAATATTATCTGAGGGTTTTTTTTTTTTTTCAAATAAAGAATTACATGAAAACTAATAATTAAAGTGTGAGGAGTATGAAGTCACATGTTTCTCAGCCGGTATATGGTAGTCCATTTCCTACATGGTGTGACCAGGTGCTGCATTTATGTTTTGGTAAAAGTGAAAAGAAAGAAAAAAAAGAAAAGAATATAAAAGATAAAAGAATACAATGTTTTCTGTTGAGAGAGTGGGTTCTCCCGCTGTTTCCTGCCATTTTAGGCAAGACCGGTTCTCTCTCCCGGCATCCTTGTTTCCATTTTTCCCCTGTTTGTGTTCTAGTCCCCATTTCTGGCTCAGCATTTGGGCCCTAAATGAATAAAGCAAGTGGCAACGGCATGTTACATAAAGGTCAGTTTCAATGTTAATTTTGTACTTTTGTGTATGGGTGTCAATGGTTAGCACTTCTGCCTCACAGCGAGAAGGTCCTTGGTTCGAGTTCCAGGCTCAGCGAGAGCGTTTCTATGTGGAGAGTGCATGTTCTTCCCATGCTTGCATTGGTTTTCTCCTGGTACCCCAGTTTCCTCCCACAGTCCAAATACATACATGTTACTTTAATTGGCTGTTCCAAATTGCCTGTAAGTGTGAGTGTGTATGCTTGAGTGTGTGTTGGCTCTGTGATGGAATAGCGATCTGTTCAGGGTGTACTTGACCTTCACCCAGAGTTGCAAGATGAATGAATGTATTGGACATTTTCGACTTTATAAATGTTTTGGCTGCTGCTTGAAAGTTTGCTCTGGTGTTGTGTCACGTGTTTGCCGGAATAACAAGAAATCAGATGATAATAAATTTCTTGCCGTGAGGCGGACATGGTAACCACTACTCCATCGTGCCGCCCTAAGCTAAATTAAATTTGGCTTATTCTTTTTCTTTGAGGACACTGTTGCTGTTATTATGCTTATATATTTTGTTTGTTTATTAAATTTTTAAAAATTCATATATATAAATAAAACCCCCAAGATATAGATATCACATTATAATATTATTTATAGCTGTAGGTAAAGTAGTTTGGAAGGTGATGACATGTCATGGCATGCCTCTTTCTACAAGACTCTTTAAATCGAGTCATTTAAAGGGATTTGTTCAAAAGAGTCGATTCAGTGTGTCATCTGTGTGATATCTGGCAACCCGGGAGGAGGCGCGAGTCAGTGTGTTGTGTTTATTATCGCTCTGTGGCTCACGGATTGTAATAATGCGCTATAGATGGAGGAACAGGCACAGCCTTGTCATACTCTACCCGACACACTCAGCAGCCTTGAGGGTAAGTCCCAGGCTTTTAACATCAACCTGCTGCTGTGTTGTAATCATGCTGGTGGATCAGAGCGGGGAGAATTATGCACTGTGACGTCATTAATGAAATAATAAGGCGCTTTAAGAGTGTTGGTCGAAATGAAGCTGATGTAATTATAACAAACACTGATTTATCAATATACTATTGATCTTTTCTCTTAACACCACACAGATGATAAAATAATAATTAAAGATCAAAGAGTCTCTGTGTGTAATATATTCCTAACCAGGAT